>JABFPB010004032.1:0-15737 GCA_022817645.1 Ceratoteleas bidentatus | reverse complement strand
TATCATTTAATTATTGTTGTTAACTTCAAATAATTCCATTTTTTAAATAAATCGCTCTGAATAAAATGTCTTGAACTTTGTAGTTCAATATTCCTCTTTACAAACAATGTAAAATTGCCTTTTAAACTTGTTTTGATTCTCACCAAAGGGTCACAAATATTTGCATAATTTGATTCACAGGATCTGTGCATAAAATCAGTCTTATGTTATAAACCTAATGAGTAGTCACATTAAAATTCAACTAAGAACCTCTAAAATGAAAATTAAGTACATTTTTTCACACTCTATTATGATTTACACATCAACTGAAAAACTAACTATATAAATAAAATTGAAAAATCAAGTAATATACAAAGTTACCACTAATTATAAATTATAGTAAATTAATTATTTACAATTTATAGAAACTTGATAAATTATTATTTATTGTCAAACTTCAAAACTCATAATCATTGATTTGTCTTTTTTAATACAATTAACGTAGACTCTTTAATTATATCACATCTAATAACAATAATTAATGTTTATACATCACTCTTAAATTATCATGAAATCGATAATGTTACATTTCCTCAATTCCATTTTCTTCAAAACATTGTTTTAATGGGCTTGCTTTATCAGACTAATCTTATTATATAAAAACCAGTAATACAATTGAAAATTAAAATCTGTTGTAACACAAAATCATTCATACACTAACTTAATTATCTTGAGTTATCCTAAATCAAATCGATTATTCTGAAAACTGTCTCACCGGTTCTCAGCTGGCAAATGATCATCCGAGTACGCATGTACTCAGATGATCATTTTTGATTAAACAAACTTTAATACCTTTTACACTTCTTATTGTAACGTCAAAAACCTCTGACATACTCTATTTATCATTGTAAACGATTTATTAATATATCAACGAATTTAATTGGCAGCTTATTTTAAATAATAATATACAATGGGCATTTAAAATTAAGTAAATAAAAAGCAAGTAAGAAATGGAGCCACTTTTTGTATCCACATTTAATCTGGAGAAAATGAAATGTATTTGTCAATATTACGGCAGAATAATCGACAGCAAAGTACATGTCGATTGGTGTAACGAATAATTTGGCCCTATTGATTTTATTTTACGATGCCTCAGTATCTGTATTTGTTTTCTGCCAATATTTCCAGCTAGCTGTCCCAAATAATTGCTCTGTGTTAAAACAAATTCAATCTGTGATCAACTTCCAAGATGAACAATGTAATAATGTTGCAAACAATTTTACCATGACATGTAAACAATGTTGGAGATAATGTAATAATAATTGTTTTCAGTGGTAGAACTGTAAATTATATTCTGATGTTACATGTTATAATCACCATAAATGTTTTCAAATTTGATAAATGTCCAATTAATCAAACTTCCACAGGTGTTAACTGTTCCCAAATTAATTTGTATCAAAATCAGGAAAAGTCTTGTCTTTTGATATAAATTATGTGATTCAATTACTCAACTGAAATATAATTGGATAAATGTGCTATTGGATAGTACAGAAAGAAATACAATGTACCATTGTACGATCTGGACAATTTTAGGTACTACTGAATTTATGTATACACTTCAATCTATTGTCGATTGTGCTGCTATCTGTCCATCACTGACTAAACTTATCACCAAAAATAACATTTTTAACGGAAGCACTGAAATACATTTAAACGATAAGTTTCAACGAATTCATTAACATTGTTTCCTTACTAACCCAAACTACTCAAAATGTCGTTAAAATTACACCCAAATTTTTTATTTTGACCTGATTCCTACAGTAATATGCAAGAAACAAAAAATTGTTGGAAAAATATATTAAACAATCCAAAAAAAGTAAATTTCTCTATTACTCATCTGTCTTCTCGCGACAATTAAAAAATCAATTTAATATCTGAACAAAAAAATGTTTAACCCTATTTTTAACATAGCCAACAATAAAATTTAAAACATTACACCCTCATAAAATTCCGAAAAAATGGGGCCCCGAGTCATTGCGCCCCAAATATACGGCCCTGCCGTCAGGAGCCACCTTAAGAATCTGCGCTCGAAAGCGCCTCTCCGCCGACGAAATTCCAACGCTGCCTTTGAATCTGAAATTCGATTCCGCCCGAGACCCGAGTCTTTGCTGTTTTGCAAGATCGCCAGTCTGATTGATCGCGTCAGCGGGTCAGCGCAGCGCTGATTTCGCGCAACACGTGAAACGGCTCGCGCAAAATGGACGAATCAATGGCGCGAAGATAAAGGTCTGCGCGGAGTTGTCCGACGCTGGAAAAGATGCGTCGTCTCCACGGTCGAGTTGTCGTCTCGAGCGAGCGAGCGGGGGAGAGAGAGAGAGCGAGAGAGAGGGAGAGAGAGCGAGCGAACAAAGGCCGTCGGGTGTAACGGAGCAGCTCCGGGGATGTGGCTTTTCCAACAGGACACCCGTTATGTGAAATCGAAGAGCTCTCGTAGGAGCCCGGCGACAACGCCGCCGCGTACCAGCTTTTGTCCGCACGAAGCAACTTCTGGGGCCGCCGGCTGCGCTTGCTTGCCTGTTACGCGGCTTCCTACGTTCACGCTACAACTCCGCCCTCTACACTCCAACGTAGACCGATATTATGCGACTAACACCACTGACGGTTTTACGTGCGAATACACTACTTGTACACATGTGAAAATCGAGTTTTACAATGTTTTACAATGTCGAGAATCTTGTTTTTATTTATCATTTTGATGTAGTTTTTATTTATGTTTACATTTGTTAGTTTGACCTTGTAGTTAGTTCAGTGTTAATTTTGCTTTTATTTACCTTTTTATTGTTTTTTTTATTTATGATTAAATTTTTTGTTGTTGTTGTTGACCTTGATGTGGTTAATTCATTGTTTATGTCTTTAACCTTGAATATATTTATGTAATTATCGTTGTTTTTATTTGTTTACATTTATTATTGTTGTTGTTATTAACCTTGGATTAGTTTGATTTTATTACGATTTTTGGAATTGCAAATATTGTAACAAACTTGAAGAGTAGGAAAAAGATTGGAATTGTTGGATATTTAGAATTGGAGAATAATTGAGTTTTGAGGTAAACTTGCGGTGAATGTAAAAAATCGAGTTTAAAAAAGTGCTTTAGTGGGAGGCGCATATCTCAAATGAGCATTGGCTAACTTTAAATGCGATTATCTCAAACACTTTTTTTCTCACAAAGTTCTGATTTTTATCCATGTCAATTTTCATTCAATTTACTTAAGCGGGAGTACAAAGTGTTCAGAATTGTATTGGGAAACACATTTTTAAAAGCCCAACCACCAAAATGGTAAGAATTGGTGTTTTTTAATCAGGTTAAAACAACAAATTTGATCAGCAACATTCAGTGAATAGAAAATGAATGTCTGTAAATTGTTAATAACAAAATTGTTAACAATTCATTAAAGAAAACATTGACTGGATAGAATGTAAAACAATTTACAAGAACAAACTTTTTATTGGACAGTAATTGTTTATCCAATTTTCGATCAAAAACTTCTTTGAAGTCGAATTATCAAAACAGAAGAAATTGTACGAAATCGTCAAGAAACAAAGTATAAACACACCATTAAATTCAAGTCTACAATGTAAATGTTTTTAAATGCACAGCAGAATGGATCCCTACATTATCGATTTTCATAACATTTGAAATTTGTTGTGGCGTCAGCCGGCCCCTCAGCCGACGTATCCGCGTCGTTGCCCACTGCTCGTATTTCGGCGCATTCGCAAAAACACGTCGAGGAAAAGGGCTCCGATGTTTACGACAAAGGAAAACACAGCCGGTTCGGGTCTCCAGATCGCGTTCGATTCAAATTATCCGTCAAACGAATCGCAATTGCGCGCGCTGCGATTTAATCCGAGCTTACGACGTGCAACAAGTCCTGACGTACCGGCCACTATCAATTGCCCATTTACTTTCTTTCTTTCCTTGAAAAACCCCCTCTACTCATTTGTTTACATTAACTTGTCATTGTTTACTTCCCTTATTCTTCCTAGAAATCACCCCAAAGACTTTCACAGTCATTATTGTTATTAATTCCAAGAAACTACCCCAAAATTACTTTCCTTTTTACACAATCATGCCATCATCTCAAATAAATGTCCAGAAACTTCTTCGCTTTGTTTACATTCCCAATATTATTGGATTATTATTGTTTACGTCTCTTCTTCAAGGAAACGACCCCAAACACGTCTTTTCTTGTTTACACCTTTGTTTACTCCCACTCGTTCTAAGAAATGTTCGAAACAAAAGACAGATTGTTGCGATTAGATCGCCGTCTGGCAAACATTATGACATGCGAATTGTTTAATGGTCCGAGTCGGCGATGTTGATCCGGAGCAAGTTGTCTGCTTTTAAAATCGGCCATGCGTTTCTTTCACTCGGTTACAAAACGAATCCGCCGGCCGTTATTCCCGATGCCCGTCGCTGGGCTCCTCACCGTCAGTGCCACTCCGTATCCGGCTCTCCGGGCGTCCTTTTCCCCCCCGGCCCCGGCCCCCGGAACGAACCGACCGACGCTCTCCCTTTACTCGGCTCGCTCCGTCTCTCCCGAGAACACAGCCCCCAGTTGTCGTTCCGCAGACCACACTGCATTTCGCTCATCTGCCGTGCACTCTTTTCACCCAGAGCCCACGCCTTTGCCACTTTTTTGCGCATTTCGCTATCACCCGTTTGTCATTGTTATCGCCTTTCGTTATCGTCCTTTACGGGTGAAAACTATATTCGAAAGAAAGACGTTTTGAATGTTGTCAAAAATCGGAGTTTGGGATAATATTTAGACATTTAATCAACGCCATTTATGAAGGAAAACTAATGGTGGGAGATTTTTTTGTTAAAATAAAACTGTTAAAAACCAAATAGGGTTATGTTTTCCACGAAAAATTGCGAGTTGTCTTTTTTCATCTCAAAAGTTTACTTACGTTATAGAAACATCATTTCAAAACATAAAAGTCATTTTAAATAATTTTTAAATGCAATAATTAATGACGTTATTACGCATCAGATGGCGGGCTTTTTGAAATGTTTTTTTTAACTTCATTTTTCAATACTATTTTATTATAACAATTATTTTACATACTGCAACATTTTTTATTTGATACCAACTAATTTTTGAAATAAAATTATTCAACTGTTTTTTCCTGAATTGAGTCCTGGATCTTGGCGCGTGATCCAAGACGTACATCAAAATAACGTCAACACAGACACGCACACGCGTGTGTGTGTGTGTGTGCGCGCGCCTCTTTCACTGCTCGGGCGAAGCGACGTGCGCAAATGCCCGGAGATACCTGCGCCTACCTGGGCAGTCCGGTTGATCCGCACCTGGCCTGGCCGACATTAGGGGCGCAGCGTGCCCGAGCCGAGTAACCTTCGGCCTTTGTCCGGGCACGTTGGAATGCCGTACCTGGAACTCGGAGCGGAGCTGGTGCGCGCGGCGCCATTTTCGGCGCGCCGAGCAGATGCCGCGAGGGGGAGGGGGGAGCCCGGTGGATCACGGTCCCTGGAACAAACTGCACTTTCCGAGGCAGATGTTCCGGCTGGGAGCGGCCGAAGTGGCGATGCAGTTGGGCCTGAGTTGAGGCGAATGGACGGCGATAATGTTGCAATTTGGAGGATGTTTGTTTGGAGTTGTAGAATTGGAATTTTGAAGAGGGTTTTTTAGTTTTTTTATAGTTTATAATAAAATCATGGATGATTTATAATAAAATCATCCATTTCATCCAATTTATACCTAATTTTAGGGTATAAATTGGATGAAATGATGGATGATTTGATGATACAAAATTGGGGAAAAAAAAGTGGTCTAGAAAAATGGACCTTTCTTTATTCAGAGTGGAGTGGTTTGTCAATAGATTGTGCGATTTTAAGTTTGAATTATTGGAGTACATTTTCAACTTGAAAGTATTTGGAAAAAAAACTTTTTGGAGACTAACTTAATTGGCTTTGTAAAAATTGTACTCTTAAAATTGGAAATTGAAATGTTTTGAAAGTCTTTTTTTCATTATTGGTAGCATTGAAAATATCCAAAAGTATAAAGTTTAAATTTGGTATTCAAATAATGAATCATAAGAGATCAGAAAAATTTTACAATTATTATGATAGTCTAAAATCAAAACTGTAAGATAAAAGTGTCAATGTTCAATTTTCAAATTTTGCATATTTTAGGATAAGGTATCCTAGTAAGAAAATAAAAAAATGGCAAAACAGTTATTAGTAATAAATTATTTATTGCGAAAAAATTACTAATGATCAATTCTCTGCTGACAAAAAAAATTGAAGTAAACACAATCACTCATTAATTTAAAATTACTCATGATCAATGCTCTACCGACAAAAAAAATATGAAGCACAATTAATAAAACGAAGTAGTAACAAAAACGACGTTATATTAATATTAAATAAATTAATTTATTATTATAAATACAATGATCAATAAATACTAACTATTTTGTTCCATATTACATTCAACACATTTTAATTCACTCAAATAAACGTTTTTCCGTCACATATGCTAGCAAAAACAAAAACTAATCAAATCAGCAACCAAAGTTTTTCTATGTTCTGCGATAAAAGTGTAATTTTCAAAATCAATTATTTTAAAATTTATTCCAGTAAGAGTATATTTTAAGCATATTATATACGTAGAAATACTTATTCTATTAAAATATGTAGGTTTTAGAAAAACCTACATATTTTAATAGAATTTTATCAGACCACTAAACTACTTTAATTATATGAAAAAAAATGAAATTACGATTTTTGCTTACGAAAATATGACGATACAGTCTAATAGGCTGAAAATCAGTATTTGAATAATGAGAAGAAGTTAGATTTATGTACACCCATCAGACAACATCACAATACGAGATCAGCTGAAAATGCAGTAGAAAATCGAGTGAAATTGTAATTTCTAAATGGAAGTAAGCATGAATAGATAATAACAAATTTTCTCAATCTGATGCAAACAATAGTCACTTCAATAAAAGTAATCTTGATTTTTTTCGTGATTAATAACCTGATTAATAATGTACGTATTGTTCTATCCTCATACTGCGAAACTTTCTCATATGGGCAGTATAAAGTACACACAAATACTATAATTCCTAAAACATTTTTTTACACAATTTATGTTCATCCACTGAAATACCATAATAACACAAAGATGACACAATAAAGTTATTTTTTTATTTAGAATATTTTAAGAGGAAATATTTATTTGCTACTTTGTGTCCATATCTCATTTTTTTTAATTAAAAAAAACAAATGTTTTCAAAACCTTCACTTCACAAAAATTGCACCAAGATCACTCTACACTGAACACTGATATCCGGATCACATTCACACTCTCAGATGAAAAGCCTCAGACAATTGCCTTCGAAGTCACAATTCCATTGAAAACCGTACCGTTTGAAATTCGACGCCAACTGTATCGCCTTAACGAAACGTCGCAGCTCTCCTAGATGTCGCTATTGTCTCGAATTGACGGTTTCACTCGACAAATTCGCTCAATTAAACGCAGCCTGCGACTCCTCTTGATCTGAAGTCATCACAAATATTGTCCAACTTGATAATGTGTCGAGCGCCACCAACACCTCCCACTCCTCATATCTTAGCCAACAAGTTTTTCTGTTTCCAGTATACAAAACAAAAATAACAAAATAAACATTTTTGTAATAAGAAACATATTGCTACGTATAATACATAGATAGCTATTACAAGATATCTTTTTGGGTTTAACTCATATTTATTTAAACGACAAAGACAATCATATTTATGTTTATGTTACGTAAACGAACCTAATAAAAAATATGTAGGAAACTGAGGAAATGTCGTTAGTTACTAAAAAATATATAACAATGCAAATTTAGTAATTTAAAACACGTTTGAAAAATGTCTAACTAAAAAAAATGTTTAATCATTTCTTTTCTTAAATCAATACACTTTTCCCAAGTTTTTTTATCGACTGAGAAAACAAATAAAGATACTTTCTCAGACGCAGGCAAAATTTATAAACATTCGTCGCAACTGAATCTTTGCCTCTTCCCGTTATCAGCTATTCGAAACGCCAACACTCCTCAGATCGGGTGTGACCGAAAAATGCGAGTCGGGCCGACTGGCGGCGCTGAATGTCGCGCAGAATCGGGCGATTACGTGCTCGGCTCGTTATGCAAAGAAAAGAGGGGAAAAAAGCGCATCGCCGTCTCCGTAGATGTCGTGCGACTGTGGCAACGTTATTTTCCAGTCTCAGAAGTGATTCAGTGAGGCAAAAGTCCTTGAACGGAAACCGTTCCGAGACCAAGGTCATTCGCTTGACACGATTTGCGCCGACACGCCGCGTAATCGTTCGCGCAAAAAGTTGTCGAAAATCACGCGTAATTGGCGGAAAACGAACCGAATTATTGATCCTGATTAACGCCGCATTACGTAACGTCGCGACGCGGTTTAGTCTGGACAAAGTCGTCCAGTTACACCATCAGAAGCGATATGTTTTTTTTTATTTTTTATTTTTTATTCCGTTTGTTTTGATTTTTAGAGGAAAATGTAGGAAGGAAATATGAAAAGTTGGAGAAAAGTTGAGTCACTGGCATTCGATTGAATTCAATGAACATTATTTATTTATTTATCAAGTTCACTTTGAACAAGTGATTTTAGAGTAGGTTGGGTATCTGGAAAAAATGCACGTGCGTCAATTGTTTGCAATTGGCAGAGCTGGATTGATGGGAGGAAGTCGATGATATCTTAGTTTATCTTATTTTGAAGATCTGAGAAGGATGTTTGTGCAGATCATGGAAATTAAAATCATAAATAAGAATGGAAGGACTTTTTTCCTAAGCTGAAACAAGTAGTAGAAGGATATATTAGTGTTTGTTTACATTAATGACAACAACAACAACTTTTGGAGCGAAACTTGGATAAGCAATTGACTTTGAAATCAACTCGAATTATGAATAGAGTTAGTAACACTAAACAGTAGCAATTTGTCTGACAGAAGAGATCACAGACAAGGTATAATTGTGTGTAGGATGTTTGAAATTAACACAAGAACACTTGTTATAAAAAATACACCAGTAATTTATATCTTCACACCTTTGTCGATGGAACATATTTTACTATCTGCTCATTAATTAAAAAATCAGATGCACACTAATTTAAAAAAGTAGTGCTAATCACAAATATGTGACATAAGATCAATTTCTCAATGCAACATCTACCATTCTCCTTGAAGATACTTTTGAACAAAAATCAATGATGTAATTAATTATTTTGCAGTTTAACTTTACAATTGTAATAGAAATTGTACTAATGTAACTATTAGGACTAGGAACTAAGAAATCCCAATTTGGGATATTCATCTTAAATCATCAAAATTCGCCAAAATAAATCTGCGAATGATTGTACACTCGACATTATTAAACAAACAAAATATCCAGTAAATCATTTCTTGAAATAAAAATCCTGAAAATAATCTGCAACTTTTTGCAAAGATTCAACAACAAAAATTAAAAGATACAAAAAATCAACCAACAAAACTAACAAATTTAACAAAAATTAAAAGATACACAAAAACCAACCAACAAAACTAACTAATCTAACAAAAATTAAAAGATACACAGAAATCAACTAACTAAACTAACAAAAATTAAAAGATACAAAAAATCAAAACTCAAAAGAACTCCTTTTTACACATTTCCCAACCTTTTAAAACAAAACATCTCACAACACCACTTATAACACTAAACTAAAATTACAAACCAGAAGTATTATCAACACATCTGAAGGACATTCTCCGTGTTGTCATTTGCTTTTTAACATGTCAACAAACCCAGTAAATAAGTTACCCTTATGCGTTGCCCAAAAACCAGATAACGCCGAAAAGAACGAGCAGAAAGACGGGCAACGCGAGTCCTCGGGTGACCAAACAGGCGAAAAAAGTACTCGCGAGTGCCTCGCGGGACGAAATTTGATATCTCGGCATGGTTGCGTGCCGGTGTGTGCGCCGCCACGGGTAAACGCACCTTGACCCATATAGTAAATAGAAAGATATTACTTTCTCCGCTGCGACTTTTGATCAATGGCACCGACGAGGGGCGCTAGTAGTACTTTCCATTTTACAAAGCGCTGCCCACTGTCTGCTTCCAATCGCGAGCTTTCTTTGGATTTGTTTAAGTGGTTGTATGTATAGAGAGAGATGGGTTGGTATCATTGGTCAAAGGGACTGAGCAGTGGCCAGTGGAGGCACATTAGACAATGGTAGTCAAACGGAATCGTTGAGAGTAATTGGCAGATAGTTCGATTCAATTAGTGGTTGGGTTCTAATAACAAATGGGAGTGGATGTGGAGGATTTGAGGGTTTGAATTTTATGATTGAGATGAACGATTTTTTAATTGTTTATTTGAAATTTAATAAATTATAATTTAATTAAATAATTTAATTTAATTAAAAATTAGGGAGAGAAGGAAATTTTGAAGATTAGGAATTCTGGTTTTAGGGCGAATTTAGTTAGGGAGGAAAGTTTAAGTATTTCTTAAATTTAATGTCAAGGTTTGAGCAGAATATTGATATACAATTTTGGTATTTTTTGAAACTTATTGTAGTTCAACTTACAGTAAGTAAACAATCAAAAAATTACAAAGTCGAGAGTTAACAGAGCAGAATACCATTGATCGTCATAAATTGCATTGTATATTTCAAATTGAATTTCACATAACTGTGACAGAGGAAAAGTTTGTCACTAACACCTCTTACACTTACAAACAAGTTACATTTTTCAAACGTCAGTAAAGTGGAACTTCTGTTTCACCTTACAAATGTAGTTTCAAAAATTTACGACTCTTACAAGTCGTATCACCAGTAGACCAACATTTTCGATAAATCAGAACACGTATTTCCACGAAAAATTTAACAGGTTTTATGGAGTTATTAAGCTTTCATTAGGTCTACTGAAACATAGTTCTCATTGAAAAACCAAAAATCTTGCAAATATATAAGTATAACAAAAAATATGTAATCCTGCAGTCTTTTTTGTTATAATTATTGCATTCACTGAAGTTAGAAGTGGTTTATATGATATTAAATCAGCTAAATAAGTAAAAAAAAAAGCATTTTTGTGATTCTTAAATACTTTACAAACAATGAAATCCTAAGACAAACAGCCTTAGAATTTCGTTAAGAATCTTAGAGAATAATCTTAATAATCTTAGAGTAATTAATCCCTAAACTAATTAACAAGTTATTAATTATAATGTTATAGGTGGTCGAGGAAGATCCATTGCCGAAGGCCGTGTGTTTTCGATGTCTTTACAATTTGGAGAACTTTTATGACTTCAGGACTATTTGCATCAATGCACTGTCCATGCTGCAGAGGTGCTTGCCACCTGATTATGAAGTGAGTCACAATGTCCACTCAAACAATAATATTTACACATTCATCCATTTTTCAGTGAATAATGTTTCCTAATTTTGAATACTCAACAAAGAAATGCACATTAAATAAAAAAAGTCATTTTTAAAATATTTTACATCTTTTCATCGCAGGATCATATACCAATAAATAAAACAACTAAAATAATTAATAAAATCCCATTTCTAAATTTTGTCCAATTACAATTACCTAAAATTCAATTTCCAGAACCAAAATGGAGATCGCAACCGCGAGGCCCAGTACTCCGCAATGCAAGCCGAGTTTCTCAAAGAAAAGGAAAATATGCCAATACTCATACCGGAAGCCCCCATAGTCAATCCCAATGCAGCCTTGGGCACGCCGCCAAGACTCAATTCGGACGGGGAAGCGGATCATGAGATTGAGGAGGTCAATCAGAGTGGAACCGAAGAAGGTATTATGGGTTTTCAGGCACACTTTGCGCAAAAGTCCCATAAACTTTATGCCATCGACGAACAACTTGTTGAATCCTAGCAGCCTTAATCAATAATTCATTTGCCACTCGCGAAACCCAGTTAGGCTGCACCTTCACTTCCAATCATCTAGCTAATCAAGCCAGTTTTCCCTGGGCAATCACTTTTGGACCATTTTTCATTAATATAAAAGTCCTTTATATAAAAATGGTCATATATACTTGTGAATTTCTCAAAATGACCACATAGTTTGATGATTAAAAATTTCTTTCTGCCATTTATTATTAAAAAAAAGTATTAATTCCAGCTTATTGTTTATAAAAATCGATGTGTTCATTTTTTATTTAATAAAATGCTTATTTTAAATAAAAGGTGGAGATGACATAG
Source organism: Ceratoteleas bidentatus (assembly GCA_022817645.1). Lineage (NCBI taxonomy): Eukaryota > Metazoa > Arthropoda > Insecta > Hymenoptera > Scelionidae > Ceratoteleas > Ceratoteleas bidentatus. The sequence continues at coordinate 3,471 of JABFPB010004032.1, read as the reverse complement.
ATGACCACAAATCCGAAGACTACGAAATGGACATGGAAACGAACCCGAGTGACTTCCTGGAACTTACATCGACTGTTCCGGAAGAGCCAGAGTGCGAGAGTGCGATGATGAGTTCGCGTCAGGACCCCGGAACACTCCAAAACAGGAACGAACAGCACGAGGTGTATGTGTGCTCGCTCTGCAACAAAGCCTTCAGCTCGAAAGGTCACCTGTCCCTTCACGCGCGAATTCACGTCGGCGCAGGTGATGTCATCGGAGAGAAGGTTATCACCAACGATCACACCTCGTACAAAAGGCCCTACCAGTGCGACCTCTGCAACAAGGCGTACTCTACTGCAAAACATCGCTGGGGTCATGTGTCGACGACACACAGGTAGCTTAAACTTGCTACTTTTTCCATTTAAATAAAAAAGATGGAAAACAGAAAAAACACCTTACTACACCACAGTCTCTTGAACATAAAATTTGACAAATGTTTACCATAATGCAGTAATTTCTGAAGAGAACCAACTCCATAGTCGAAACGTTAAATTAACCACTTTATTTATAACTTTACTCTGCTAAATTGGTTGGATAAAATTATTTTTCACTTAAAATTACACGCAGACATTAATTGACTTATTTATTTATTCCAAATTTACGGACCAATTGTCCATTTACAACTAAAATAACATTATTTCCATCGATATTAAATAAAAAAGATACCTTTACATTGAAATTAATCTCAAACTACATCATACATTTATTTTCTTTTCAATATTAAATAACATTAATAAATTAAATAAAAAATAATAATTCATTCATTAAAGAATTGATACTTTTATTCGTTAAAAAACCAATTTAATGAAACTAAATGGTTACTCATGCATTTTGCATTTTTAAAGGGGTCACCCAGCCGTGACTTGTGCTCACTGTGGTCGAATCTACTCGACCAAGCTAAACCTCGAAGAACACGTTCGTTCTCGCCACGACGGCATGCACCAGCCCGAGGAACCGGCGTACGTGAAAGTGGAGAACAAATTCCAGTGTAAGACCTGCCCGAAGATGTTCTCGAACGTAACTGATCTGAACCGGCACAGCCGCACGTGCCAGCTGGAGCGACTCAAGGTCGAGCAGCCTCGGCCCGAGAATAAGAAGGATAATCGCGCGCTCATGGACGACTCGGGCTCGGACTGCACCGAGACCGAGGACGAGAGCAAGAGTGCCGAGGCAAAGCTGGCTAAGAACCCGCAGCTCACCATTCTTAAGCAGGCACTCACAAAGGGCTCCGAGTCACTGAAACGCGACATCGAGATGCGGAACAAGGCTGTTTGCAAACTTAAGAAGACTGGTAAAAATGAATAAATGAAATAAAAGCATATGTTTTTTATTTATTTGATGATAAATAAACAAATTTAGGTTTATGTTTAAAATCAAAAACAACTTATGTACTAGTAATAAATTGAGAGAACTATTTATACCAAATACTAATGTTTGTAATCTACGACATAATCAACTGTATGATATTCCTGTGTATAGACCCAATTATTGTTATTTCTCGCCTATTGCTAGATTGTCTAGGATGGGAAACTTTATCTGTTCTTCCCTTTCGATTATCTTTGAATAGATTTAAAATGCTCTCAAAAGAGACGATACTTGCATTCCAATGAAATATTGTGTAATGGGTAATTTATGCCTGTATGATTTCAAATAAATAAATAAGAAAATGAAATTACTATATAAAGTACATTTTGGGGTAAAGCATTAATTTGAGAATGCAGGAGGATTATTTTATGTAGAAGATTTTCACTATTTCATTAATTCTCGATTGTTACTCTGAACTAAGTTCTCAAAATTGAAGTTATTATTGGAAAGGAGTCGATTTTGGAAATGAAATGTAAATGTCTGTTACAGAAACAGAGATTGAGGGCCAGAAGCGATGGTTGTGCGAGATGTGTCCCCAAGGTTTCACTTCTGTCGAAAGTCTCAAGGAACACGAGGCGATCCACGAGTCATCGAAACCGTACATCTGTGTTCTGTGCGAGAAGCGTTTCGCTCTGAAATCGTCTTTGAGCCGACACATCCAGACGTCCCACGCCATCGACCCGACAAATTACATCAATCACGAGAGCTGCTACAGACCGATTGCACCGACCAGCGAGAAGCCGGCGGAAATCAAAGTGGAGCCGCTGATCAAGCAGGAGGAAGGCCTTTGTCAGGAAACTGCCGAACTCCTTGAGGTGTGCATCGCGTCACTATTTTTCGCAAATAAAACGCCTTGCAATAGTTTTTTAATGGAAGAAAATAGGAGAAGATGCAAAATTTGAAGTTGCAGATAAAATAATGATTCTGAAATTGTTGTTTGATTAGTTATGATTGTTATTTGAATGGTATTTAAATGGATTTTTTCAGGCCGAGGCAATTAATGAGGCCACCAACAGTATTGGGGCAAATATGAATGGCAACGGCAACAGAGCGCAATACCACCTCTTCTTTGTCTGCGAAATCTGTGGGAGTTCACATCCGAGCAAGTGGGACAGGTGGCTGCATGTCAGCACGGAACATGCTGACGAACCTTCCAACAGAGTAATATTTTATTCCATTTTCATCATCGTTCTGCGATATTTGAGGATATTTTTGATTTCAGCAAAAAGAAGGGACTGGGAGAAATTTGAGCAAAATATGATTTAACTGAGAACGAAATCGGACGATTTTTGTTCACTTTTATAAAACTTGATTTATTCAGAAGACATTTAATAAAAAATTTTGAAACAAATTGCCAAATTTTCGCTTTTAGTAAATGTCGGGTGAAATTTCAGCTCTTTGCTTTTGCTGAATTTAAATGAAGGTTCTTAATAAATGATATATAAAGTAACTCGAATGTGTACTCTTCGTAGAATACATTCGAAACACATTCAAAATAATGTTCCTGTTATCTAATGATATTTAACTGCGGATAATGTAGAACTTTTTTATTTTAAGTAATATGAAGTCTAAATTTCATTGAAAGGTTGAGTTTTAGTTGGAGAAATGATACCTAATAAAATGATACAAAGTAAAATACAAAATGATACATAAAATGATAAAAAATTTGCATAAAATATGCAAACTATCATGCAAATTATGCACAAAAAAGCAATTTGCAAAAAATGAAGCTACATGAAAAAAATATGCAAACATTTCTACACATATTTCTACCATGAATAACACGAATCAAGCATGTTTAAGGTGATGTTCAATGCGAGGAGCAAGTTTGAATCGGCCATTTGGCACCAAAAGTAATGTTTTGCAATTAACAAAAAATTAGTTTTTTGAATGATTAATTACTGACCGTACTTTGATTCTGCATAACGGTTATTTTAAACCAACTGTCGACATTTTTCAATAATGCATATTCAAAAATAATGAAAACTCATTTTCGAGATGAAAGGTAACCTCGAAAATTAACGCCAGAAAACGAGTTTTCATTATTTTTGAATATGCGTTATTGAA
>JABFPB010004031.1:0-15737 GCA_022817645.1 Ceratoteleas bidentatus | reverse complement strand
AAAAAATTAGAGTAAGAACAACTCTTTTTTGAGTAAAAAATGGTACAACTCGAAATAAAATAAAATCTACTCAGAAATAAAGTAAACACAACTCATAAAAGACTAAAAACAACTCTGACCTTAATTGTTTTTACTCGAAACTACTGAAAATTACTATCATTGGAGTTAGATCAACTTTTACTCTATTTCAACTCGAAAATCGAGTTGTGTGTACTCTGATTTTTTTCTCAGTGTATAATAATATGCTGAAAAAAAAGAAATGATAACTGAATACACTTATAATGCACTGAAACTTATATAATGCACAAAAAAAGAACTACAAATGTTTCCAAACATTTAGGTGAACTACGATTATAACATCATAATAAAAAGAAGCAAACAGTCTACATAATTTGACATCATCGCTATAAAATTCTAAAATAATGTTTTCATTTTCTAAATATAATAACATTGTTCCACAAGAATTACGAGTATCCATCCTTTTTTTCTCCGTTAAAATATCAAAAGCATTAAAATCCTAACGAAAACAAAATAACCTTTTCCAAATTTTGCTCCTACCCTTCCACTTCATCCAACCCGAACTGAACAGCCATTAAAATCGACCCCCTTGATCGGTGCCTTGTCCGTAAATAAAAACGACGTCCGCCTAATGAAACAAAAAAATCCGGGCGTACAAGCCGCGCCGCTTCTAATTAGCCTCTTCAATTATCAGCACAGCCGTCGTCCTCGCGTCTAATTATAAATTTGATCTTCGATTATCCTTCAGCGCGTTCATCTTGCCCGGATAAGTGGCGAAATAAATAATTCGCCGCGCTGCCCGGGTGTACAGCATTTTCATCATGGATTCGAGTGGCGATTGACCGACGTGGATGTGTGATATGGAAACGGGCGACGTCATTGCTCTCGTTTTTCGACAGCGCTGTTTCTCTCTATTTCGATGGCCTTTTCAGCCGGCCGATGCAATATTCAGCGGCTCTTTCGCGCGTCGAATGGAAGGAGCGTAAAAAAGCGCAAAAAAGGCGCGCGGACGGACGGGACGAAAAAATGAAAAAGCGCGAGCGAGATGGCGAATCGCGTGACCGAGGCTGCCGAGCGTCAAATTGGCGCCGCTGTCCATCAACCGATGTGCGAGCTCGATTCGCACTCGTGTGTCCGCGATTGGTCGAACGAAAATGAGAAAGGAGCGCGACGCGAAAGTAGCGGCCGAAAGGGTGCGCGCCAGACGAGTATTATGCGATTTGGCGGGCGCAAAGAGGGAAGCTGCGCAAAAAATGGGGACGCGCGCGAAAAACGGGCAGCGCACGAAAAAAGGAAGAAGCACCGGCAGGACAGCGCGAAAATAAAAAGCACAATGGCTTTCATGACGCGATCCGGCGATGGGATATTATGGCGCAACGAGATGGCAGCGCTCAAATGCCGTAGCCCGTTGCGACGATAATCGCATTTCGCGCGATGACAACGCCGTTTTGTTCGGCGATATCATCGCGCGCGGATTTACTTATCCGCGCGTCGATTCAGTCGGAATTATTTCCGATAAGTTGCCGCGCGCTTTTGATTTGGTACGCCGACTTTAACTCATTGCGCGCGAATAAGAAAACAGGATTAGTGCGCGATTGTTGTCAAGTTGCGCGCGTTTAGGGCGGGATCGCAAATAATATCGCGCGTGGGGCGACGGCGAATGAAAAGTGAGGCGTCTTTATTTTTAAACTTTCGGCGAGTTTCGTCGCGTGTAAATCGTTGCGCGGTGATTTCGCGTTTCGTTCGATTGCATTATTTAAAGCATGGCTACAAAGAAGGGCTTAAGGCGCGGCATTATTTTTTCATCCGATTAACGCGACACGAACACAAGCGTGACACATGAAATTATTATTTGTGTACGATGAATTAAAGATCGCCGTGGAATTCGTATCTCGTCGATTGCTTGGAGTAAATTAAATTCTGTAAATTTAATTCGAAAAGTAATACGTCTAGACCAAATTTGCTGCATTATGGATGGCGCGAAAAAATTAAAAGTCCTATCTTCCGGCGCGGCGCTTTTTTCAAATTTCATACAAAACGGAGACGCGCTGAAAAATGGAGCAATCTAAACGATAAATTATGTTCCACTGTAAAAATAATTTCATCAAGCTTCTACATTATTCGCTCCATCTGCCGTAAAACGTGCTAACTATTCCACCCTATAATATTCAGCAGATCAAGTGACCATTTTTTCCATGCATTAAACACCGCGAGTCATATATTTCAGTCGTCCTAATGCCAACTTTTGTCGATAACGTGTACTACATAAAGTATAAGACTTTATATATACACGCGCGGCCGATATAAATACACCATACTCACTTCGACATTCAACGCCCGAAGACTGTAAATTTCGAGTGAGTCGAACAGGACGTTATATTTATTTCGCCGCCATCGCGTGTCCGCTGCTTTATTGCGCCGGGCGCGAACCTTGCGGCGGATTATTGAAACAAAGTGATCCGCGCGAATTGCGCAAATTGCCGGGCCGCGCAAATATAAATAAATGCCGTGTTCGAAAGTGCGCGTTGTTGTCCGAAGGTATCCCGAGTTACGCACGACATTATCCTGGGGAATAATGACTGGTGCAAGTGCGCCGGGTATAATTGAATTGACCGAGGTCCAAGGGAGCAGCGGCCGGATGGGACGCGGATGATAAGTTTAGTTTAGTATTGTACGGCTGTTGCCCAGTCTAATCACAACTCGGTGCAGAGGGCACGCGTCGCGCTGATGGCTTCATTAAGCGCCGCTACGCTTGCCGCATTTTGATACCACTTTTCTGGAACGACAATGACACTCGTGTCCCTCCGGGGAATGACAAAACCTCCGCATTTCTATGCCCGCTACGGACATTTGCTCAACATTTATATTACTCGCGGACATTTCGGCAAACTAGTCCGAACGATGGTCAGTTTTAATCAGATCCGCGTCTATTTGCGATGTACGTTACGTGCAAAAAATCGCGAGTTTTCGAGTTTGCGGAGGAAACGGCTTGTCAGGGAGCGACTCGTTATTTTCGTTTTGTAACTTTATTTTGATTGCGAGAATAAGCGAACGCGGTAAACGGTAAGTAATTGCGACCGCTTGTATTTATAGGGCTGTATTTTTGCGCGGAATAATGGAAATATTTTTCCCGCGGCGCACGAAAGATGAAAGATTTATCATGTTTTGGAATCGGTTAATCGAAGCCGGGTAAATTGTTTGCAATTAGAAGACGTATTGTTTGTTTTACAGCGAAAAATTTTACTTGGTTGGGGGCATGAATGGTTGGATGGGACGTGGGATAAATTTAGTGAAGAAAGTCGATATGTGTCTAATCAAATCATCGATGACGGAGACCTATTATGGGTCAGTGGTTTCGTTTTTGATTGGATTTTGTTTAAGGACCTGTTTACGAGAGACAAACATTTTCGAACAGCAACCTCAATATATAATTACTGTCATTCCTTACGCAAGGATCAGCTTCACCTCAAAACATTAACCATTCAAAGAGTAACGCGGGGAAATAAATAATTAGGATTGATGTTTATCTTCGGAACAGTGAGTTCGCGTGAATAACAAATAAATAATCGCACGGCGCACCAAAAAAAGACCGTCCAGCGCGACAACGAATTCTTCGAGTTTTCTTGTCGAAGACCAATATAAACCGGACAGTAATACAAGAAATTAAATTTGCATGCCGATAATCAATGAACCGTATCGAAAAACGTCTCTGCCAACTCGATCCCTCTTTTTCATCCTTTTTCGAGAAACAGATTAGTCGAATTACAATCTCTTACAGCATAATGAACACGAAACCACCAGTCACCCACTAACCCGCGTCTGTCTCGAAGCTCCGGATGATCGATGTGAAGCTCCGTTTCATTGATCACTCGGATTCTAAATATTGACATACACGGCCCCGGCACAATCGTAAGCGTGAAATTTCGGGCAAACGCGTTGCTCGCCATATACCGAAGAATCGGCGATGGCACCGAAATGGGTGGCGTGTTTTCACGAGTGAGCGTGTAATGACGAATAATGGCGGCCTCCTAGGTCGAAGGTCCAGCTCCGATTCTCGGCCAAGAATAGCGACGCCGGATGACGGATTGCTCCGGCAAGACAGAGAGGGAAGTTTCACGACGCCGAGAGAGACAAAGAGGGGGAAAAGTCGAGAACGGTCGAGCGAAAAAGCCGAACAGGTAGCCTTTTCGTGGACGCTGAATGAACCAGATGAACGGGGATCCGTCGGAATCTCGGTTTCTTCCAGGAACGAGAGTTTGCGGTTAGTCGCACGGCATCCCCGGTGGCCCTGGCGCATTGTTTGTAAATACGTGTTTCCGAAGCGCAGCGTGAACCTTCGGCTTTTTGTCGCGTCCGGATAGAGCTGTGACACCATTGTCGTAATCCACTTCGCGAAAATGATTTCTGGAGGATCGACTTTTTGAATGGAATTGGTCGGAGTCATGTGGCGGAAATCACGATGGGACATTGAATGGTTAATAGGTTTGATTGGGTCAAACATCTGCAAGACACCACCCCGTCGTAAATCCTGGTTATAACGTTTACGGGACGTTGCGTATGTAAACAGGGGCAGATCGCGAAGTGGACGAAAGTGGGAAAAGTGTCGCAGAAGCGGATGGCTGTAAATGCGGCCCCTCGTTGCGATCGGCGCGTAGCATAAAACGCGAATAAACACATGATGGTGGTCACGGTGGTGACCACCCTTGGACTGGCACGCATCTTTGACAAACGGATCCCCGATGCTCCATTATTCTTCCTCGTAAACCCAGTTTTGTTCGACTTTCATAAACATGCTAACGAGAGAGAGACCTGGTTGCGACGCGCTTGCTTCGTTAATGTACAGACAGAAACTTGTTCGATGGAGAGATTTGCCTGTTAAAATGAGTCATGGTAACGGATAGAACAGGGTAGAAGCTTTCTGTCTCTATGAATAGGACAGTAAGAAAAATAGGATGAGGTAATAAAACATGTGATAAAGGAAGAGAGAGATTCGTGTAACCAAATGTTCCAATAATTGCTTTATCCAATCGATCATTGTTATGTAACAAACAAACAATCGCGAAGAATTGAGTTAAGAAAACAAAGAACTATTAAGCCTCTAAACTAGCCTGTTAATGAGCGAAAATTTAGTTGTATTAACGATTGAATAGCTAATGAAACTGAATACACCGGTTGACTCAGCCAACATTTGTCAGACTGAACATTTTCCTCTACGACGATTTCGCGACACGACTCGACGTATACGGATTTTCGCGGCGCAAACAGATTTCTTAGTCGTCCTCGACGACTCAATCGGACGTTATTTGCCCACTAAATATACGTGCGTATACGTGAAACAACAGCTGCGGTAATTAATCCTCTGGCCGCGCGAAACGGCACGGAAAACCTTCGGCCGGCTGATTGAACGCCGCTATTTAACTTTCATTACGCGACGTAGGCTTCGCCGATATTGACTTAGATGAGCGGAAGCTGCGGATACGATGTTTTGGTCACGCGCAGCGACACCTGGAAAACGCCGCCCGGAATTTAATATACTTTTACTTAACCATCCGTTATTACAACATTTTATTAGTATTGCCCTTCAAATACTACATCAACTAAATACGTGAATGTATACTCTTGAAGGGGCTGCATAACAAATTTTGCGTATTCTGATAAGCTTCCCGTCAAATACAAAAGATAGTGTATACATGTAATGTCAAGTTTTATAGCGTCTGAGACGTGGCAACGCTGTAAAAACTCTGTAACACTGATTGTACACTATCCCTGTACTGCCCGGGTACTGACGTGGATGTAACGCGTCGCCCCGCCGGGCCCCGGCCAGATAACGTTCCCCGACCGGGGCCCGGTGTCAATGCCCGGGCAGTTTCTACTAGGGTAGTATATCGCTTGGGTGACGCCAAATATAAGTATTGTTACACCAAACGTACATATGGTTGTTCCAAGAAAATGTATGGAAACATCTACAATACTGGGCTTAAAATACAATTACCGTTACTATACTGAAAGAAAAATGTACTATCTCCAATGATTAGAAGGTTATTTTAGTTGGGTTGGTTACGACAACCATAAAAATAGTTAGAAAAGCAATAAAAACTGGTCAGGATGATCATAAATATGGTTAGGACATCCAAAAGAATGGTGAGGACAACCAAAAGTTATGGTTTCTATTATCTTTTTTAATAGATAATAGATAATAGAATGTTTTCATACTTGATGTGACCGTTTTTTACGGTTGCTATAACTATATAAAAATGTGATGTAACTATTTTTTAATAGTTCTTTCTTTGTCTGTCAAGGAAAGAATAATATATGGTACCTTCAGCATTATGAATGGTGAACGTAACTATAAAGTAAAGGTCGGCACCTAAACTGACCATAAAAAATAGTTGTCCTGCAAAACGACTATTATTTTGGTTAGCACAACAAACAAATGGATAACCTAACTATTAAAATGGTTTCTGTATCCAATATTTTTTTGGCATCCATTTTTTCATGGTTGTGGCAACTACTTGAATTTTTCAGTGCACAATCAAGTCAGTTTTTTCCGTGTATGAATGGATAAAATCGAGTTTTTATATCTTCTTTTGAAAAGTAAAAAAATTTTTACTGCAATTAAATATGTTTTTCGCGAGTAATTACAAAAACGAGAGGGCCTGCTTCTTGGTTTGAGTCTGATGTTGGTAGCAGTAGGGAGCGCTGCGGCCTAGTACAAAGCGCTGTCGTAACCTGCCGCATCTGCTGCTATAACGAAATGTGCTGTAAACAATCTTTAATTGTAGCGCCACACAATTTGCAGTGCAAGAATTCTTATTTTTTCGCATCCCGACATTTTCCCGAAATCAAAGATCCACCGCGAGTGACGCTCTTGCGAATCGGCGTTCCGATTCCGACTGCGAAGCGAGGATTCCGAAACTGGAAACGATTCGGGTTTACGAGCGTCGTAACGATTACGACGAGGGGATGCGTTTAAAAGTCATTGTAAACGGGGAGCACGTTTATAAGCGTGCACTTTGGACGATATCTTTTCGACGTGGGACGATCGTTTAACGAGTGGTGCGAAAAAAGGTCGCGCTTTACGATTTGTTTACAACCCCGGTCGGCTTTGGCGGAAATTTCATTACGACTCGAACAATCCCCGGCAAACTAATGGTCAACATTGTCGGTCATCCGTCTAGTCGGCGGACCGAGAGCGTCACAACTTTCGCAACTCGGTCGCATAATGCAACGCGCTTTGTTTGGGCTCATTTTTGTCCGAAAAATCGATGCAAGTGAAAGTCAGCAAAATATATTGTGCGTGGACGAGCAGAATTCTAAGCTTCGCACCTCGTTACCTGTCTGGAATGACTCGAGCATGTTGCAGCTAGAGAAACTTATCTTGTCTGACGGCGGTTGTATGGTTCGAGATTCGTACTTAATACCTTATCTTGTTAAGCAATGCGCTTAAGATTGTTGTGCGCCTGCAGTTAACCGTTTTTGCCGTATAAGCGTACGGCATTGTCTTAGTCCACGTCAAACAGGTTCGCGTGGGCGAACCGGACGCCCTTATGAATGACCGTTGTTTGCCCTGGTGGCAGCACCTTTCAGACCTTCCATTTTTCGACGCTAGACCAAAATTAATGGACTGTGCATCGAATGCATCGTTCTTGCCACGCACGTTTCCTGATTCCTCTGCTTCTTTTTGGTTTGCAATAAAAGGTGAGTTTAATTTCTGTCAGCGTTCAGTCAAACGATTTCTTGGACGGTGTATCGTCGCAATCAGAAACAGAACTGTTTAAAAATAGTAAATTTAACATATAAATATTAATCAACGGGGTTAGGTTAGTCTGGATTCTATTGTATTAAATTTTAAACTTTATTTAAACGCTAATGAGGCAGCAACTTATGTGATGTCATCCGGTTATGTATGTTTATGTTAACATTCATGATGTATAAGATTGGTGTTGCTGAAAGTATGTTGCCTGTTTTACCGACAAGTCTGTTAGTTATGCCAACACGATTTAAGTTGGTACGACAGCAACGGTCAGCATTACATTTTATGTTTCATCAATGAAATCATTTTTCTTAATGCAGTGTAACTGAAAGAATACTGTGAAGCATAGGAAAATAGATAAAGATGAATAGAACTCGTTTATGAATCAATGGAATGTCGTTCTCTATATATATCAGCATGTGTCGATTATTTTTCAATAATCAAGAATTTATCGAAGCCACATAACAGAACTATCAACACATTCATTATGTTCTTAATGAACACATGGCGATTAACTGAGTATCAGAATTTAGTTCTTCTTTATTAGGGTGTGCTTAAAGAATTTTTTATCATATAATTATCACACGCGTAAAACAAATTTTATGTGCGTTTCAAACTTACATAATTCATTCACGAAAGAACCCACTAATGTTGCAATAACATTCTTAATCGAACAATATATTCTAACTGCCATGACGAATTCCATTGGCTTATCAGTAAAAGAGTGTCCAACATTGACGAAATTTGACGATAAATCTCGAACTGTAAAAACCGAGTCGTAAAAGTTGACCGTCCGTATCGAGTCTGTTTAAAACCGTTTCTTATTCGAGTGACGGCGTAACAAAATACTTCATAGCCAATGCACGTTTTAGTGTTACCAGTCACATGTTTAATGTCCTCGGAAAACAATTTGACATTGTACCACGGGGGCAAAAACTCGACGAGATAACTAACGCCTAATGAAAATGTCGTGTCGCGCGCTATCTTTTGAATTTAACGACTCAAAAGTGAACAAATTGAAACGTGAAGTATCCCGGGCAAATTTTGACTCGGCGCAGTGGGGAGTTTTGTTGGAACCGACCGAGGTTTCGTAGTAAAATGACGTGAAAGAATCATTGAGCCTGACCACCCTCGTCAATGTGAAATGGCGCTACAATGGAGGCGACGGCCACCCGCTGACTAGGGCCTTTTATGCTCTTTTTCGTGATCGCCGGTGCTGGTTGTGCGTGAATATTCGAAGATTCGAGTCAAACAGCTGGAAAATATTGACGCTATTAAACAAATTGGAAGAACAACTTTTTCGAGTGCCATATCCCGGGAAATAAATGTAAAGAACGTGACAAAAAACTGTCCCCGTGTTTCCGTATACAAATCACCATGTCTATACGCTAATATTGTATCCCACCAAAGTTCTTAGGATCTTCACAATTCACTTATTAAAACGCTAATGAACCTTTAACACAATGTCTCTTCCTCAGGAATTATTTAAATAGCCGTCGCAACGCCAATCTCCTCCATTAATAACTTTTTACATCGTTTCTAACCTCGAATCTCTCTGCCGATGAATTATTTCGCGTAATCCGCGAATCTACCTCATTACCTATACGCTTTCGCTCATTTAGCCTCACTTAAAGAAAATTGCCAATCAGACGGCAGGCAGCGGCAAGATTACCGTCGTTAGACTGATTGTCGATTCTGTCAATAACACTTCCATGACTGCCCCCATTCATAATGCACCCATTATTGCCATATCTATACCACATGAATCGTCAGTTTATCTGAATCAACACCATTCGACACAACGCGCCACTATTCCGCTCGATCATTCACATTCAAATCACCCAGCCCATAAAGGCGTATCAGGCGGAGCCGTTTTTCGGCCGATGAAATTGTTGACGAGAATCGGCTACCGTGTCACGATTCGATGAAAAATGACGTTCCGAAACGCACCGAGTCAGGTCCAAAGCACTAATTCAGTCATATATAATTGCAGCCAGTTTGTTGTCTGGCACCCTCTCGTCACGAAATCGCGGAACGAAACGAGCAAGGAAAACCTCTTCGGTGGATCGACAGCCGATGTTATCGGCGCTGATTAGACGTGTTCTTTTACGGTGCTCTTTTCCCTTGAGCGAAAGGACGAAAAATCGTGACCGCCTCGGCCTAACGGTCAAGCGCGCCGATCATCAATCATCGCACGAAATTTCGTCTCTTAATTGGTCCCATTACCCGGCCATAAATTGCAGCCGCGCGTTTACGTGGATTTATCCCCGGCGTGGCCGAAAAGCGCATCATTGTATCAATTACGATACGTTTGATTTTATTCACGCCAGCGAGAATGCGCGAAGATTAATTGAGGAAGTGTTCGGCGCGATGGCGAGTCGCGATTGTTCGCGACGCACACGTGATAATATAAATATATATCATACGCGCACGGGCATTCATCTAAGCGATGACCCGAGGATAACCACAAAGGAATTGCCAGATATTCGCGATGTCAAGACACGCCATATCTGACTCGAGGAGAAATACATAGCGCAATTCGTGTGTATCTGATAGCGCCCCGGTCGAAAGAAATGCTCCAAACTGTTCGCGATGCTTCCAAATATGTTCGCGAAGAAGATAATCTGGCGTTAATTTCAATCAGTCTTTTCAGGAGGGTGAATTTATTGGTTGCATGAACGCAGTTATGTTGATATTACAAGCTTTAGAGTGTGACTTCTGAAGCGCGACTACAGTGAGCGTTGATGATGTAAAACTGTTTTATCTACATTCTGAGAAACCAGTTTCGAAAAATGTTATCAAATGATTTTGATTAGTTTCGAATTGATTGCCCGTGGTAAAAATTGTAGGAGCCATATATGGTCACACGAGCACTCGTAAAAAAGCTGGGGCCGTACACATAAAACTTTGTTCTTTCAGAAGTGTAATTGTTGTGAAACAATGTTTCAAACTCCAGTAATTTAGAATGCCGTTGCTCTGATTAGTGGAGTATCATAAAATCTAAAAAACCGTCATTTACAAACGTTTCTAGGACTTGTTCAGCGCAGCATAAGCAATTACAAGAAATCACCGGAGAGATAAAGCGTTCGTAGCCGTTAATTATCCAGTTTCAAGTCAAACTCGAGTATGTATACACGGTTTGTATTTCAGTATGACCAATTGTGGGCCGGCTTTCTTAAGTAACCCAGGCTTGATTTACAGTTCTTCGTGACGGCAGATCCTGTTCGATACTTCACGTATCGCACGAGGCGCATATAATAGCTGTGTATCGTGTATCCATGAAGCCAATCCTATGACCTTTCGCGACAATTAAATTGGGTAAAGTAAGTTGCTGGTACACGAAGTTCATGAAAAAAGAACAGCATAGGCTATTTAAAGAAACTCGCAAATTAGGCTTTCAGTAGACATTATATTTTGTTTCACAAAAGCATTTGGAAATCGTACATTATAATTTTTGAAAACATCCTTGTTCTTTTCAGATTCCTTTCCTTCTTTCCATCCAACTTCAGAAATATTTAATTAAAAACAATTTTTCACCCCATTCTTTTGTTGCAGCGCCGAACAACGACAGCCGCCTTTCGCCCGTTTTTTCCTCTAATTGTATTATTTCTCTTAACACAATACCGTAAATGAAAAGGAAACGCGGCCTTCCTTTGTTGAGAAACGCCGCGCGATTTCTCTTTCGCGTTCGCATCGACTGCGCATCATCCGACGCGAGTCTCCTTTTGTCGATTCGCGATTTTGAGTGCAACATGCAAATGCAAAAACAGCTCGCTTAAATTGTATACGCGAGTTCGTGGAATCCGTTGGTAAGGATATTGCCCGAGGACACGACTATTTTTCTTGTACGTACGAGCAAGCCCAAGTACAAAGAGCACTTGTATTTCCCGTATTGAAAAAGAGCGGCGTAACTTCATGTCGACATCGCGTGATCACAGTAACTTGCTCGTCGCAGCATAGAATACGCTATGCCTGAAACCCACGCCCGAGAGCTTCGAAACGTCTCAAAAGCTGACCCTGTTTTTTGCCGCGCAATGTTCATTAATCTTGTTGCGTTGATGATCAATTAGCCATTGTCGCTCGAAAGTCAATGTCTGTTTGATCCAACTGACAAAAGGCGCCGAAGTCCTGGGAAAAGTTAAGTGATACGCAATTCGCTTCTGAGCCTTATAGAAAGAGGTATGGACATTTTTGGAAAGAAGAAAAAATTCTGTGTTGCTAAATAAATGTTAATCTTTTTGATAATAAAATTAATAAACTAAGAACGTCCCTAAGTACTCTGAGAGAATCGGACAAGACTGCCTTTTATACATGTCAGATACAGATTGAATCAATGTTGATGTATCACGTGATGACACATCTAATCGAACTTCTAATTGAATTTCATTGACGGTTACATTAACAGAAACATAACGATTATTAATCAACATTAAACGAAGGTTAATTCAACGATGACTGCCCTAATTGGATCATCGCTGGCAATTGTTAGCTGCTAATATTGATTCGTGATAATTCTCCGTGAAATAAACGGTTATGTAACGTTGACATAACGTTTACTCATTCAAATTGAGAAGAGAGTATCTTCGTTCAGGTAAACATTAAGTTTGACGCAAGATAGAAATAAAAGTGATTCAGTCTTGATATAAACGGTACCCACATCGAATGAATTTGTGTGAACTGGGTTCATTCATCTGAATTTGAATTTGCCTCAACATTCAGACATATTACTGAATTGACCACTCTTCTGGAAAACCGGGAAAATTCAGGGAATTTTACTAGTCAGGGAAATTATTACAGGTCAGGGAAATATTTTACAAGTCAGGGCATTTTATTACAGGTCAGGGAAAAATTATTTAATTTCTGATTCTTTGGCCGCGTTTTCAACAAATTAAAAATGAATCTAATTTGTTCCAATGAATAAATTTAGTATTAAAAGTACTAAGAGGCTTTATGTAAATACAGTGTTACGAAATAAAAATAATCTACTTGAAACTTTCAAAAAATTGAGGGGAGAAGGCATGGTGAATTTCTTAAAACGGCGATTTGTGGCCAGTTATTTCATCAAATATCAGGGAAAATTTTTGAAAATCGCCTGGAAAACCTGGAAAACTCAGGGATATTTTTTTCAAAAAAAGAGTGGCCACTCTGTTACATCAAGGATACCGTTAATGTTGATTTTCAACCGTGTTTCAACCAATTCATACCCGCAGTATATGACTACATTGTAATTGAAACAAGAAACAACAGAATAAAGATTACTTGACAAATTTCAACATTTTACAAAAAATTTTTGTTACCGGTCTCAACTAAAATTTTTATTTTGTATAAACTAAGACTACCTCTGTCCAAAATCATGTCCCACTTGAAATCGCTCATAAGATAATATTAAACCGAAACAATTTTGTTATCACGTGGAATAAATTTGAATCTGCGCGACTGGCATACCGATGCAATAATTACACTCGTTGTTCGCAGTTAGACAGTCGGATCAATCGTGCTGTTTGGCGTCGCGATTGCACCAGGAATGTTCGCGCGCCGGCGTTGTTTCGCTGAACGCCGCGGATTGAGCGAATAATTGTACTGCCTCCGCGAAACTATAACCCGGGCCTTAGTGGTTCTATTCATTCATTCCCGCCAAGTGCTGCGCAATAATGTCGCTCGTTGAAATTGCGTCGGGACAAATGGTGACTCAGTGGATGAGCACTCGATCATCCACGCGAGCCGATATCGCCGTCCCTGTTAACCGGCGTTCTTATGTTTGACACTTGTGGGCAGACACATGACTTGGAATTGCGTAAAATTGCGGCCGCGCGTTCGTGTTTACAAGCCAATATCGCGGTGTTTCTCTTTTCGAAAGCCCAATAGTTACATTTCAAGGCGTCTAACGTAAAAGTGACAAAAAGCGGAAACATTTTGTGGGCACATGTTCGGTGTTTGTCAACGTTACAAGCCACTTTCCTTCCAAGAGGCGTGGCTGCGACACATTTATAGAACCACTCGGCACTTCAAAAATGCATTATTTATGCTAATAATCGGAAACAGACAGTTCGTGGAACAGAACGACACCTCGCATGCGACAATCACGAACACCATCCGACCATATCCAAACATATTTTTGTTTTGACGAAGGCTTCAACGCGTACAAAAAATGTTTCCCCTCTGTTTGGACAGGAAACTTTTCAAGACAATGCGTCTGAAGGTTGCCGCCGATCGCGGAAACTTCACCGCAGCCGGGTGGTTCTGTTTGCCTTCTATTTTCGCGGGTCGCCGTGGACGGAAACGCGAGGAATGAGTCCGAATCCGGGAATAACCGGGCGATGGTATTTATAAGCAACAAATGACACGGCTGACAGGACGAGAAAACCATACGACGCGCGGGATTTATGCTTTGCCGTAAAACGACGAACACTTCTGCCGTGCATGAGACGCGCTCAAAATACTCGATATGCGTGTAACCGTCTTGCGCGCTGTGTATGCGTTTATTCTCGGGCGTCTGAAGTGCGCCCGAGTACGTGTCATTTTCACGAATCATCGATTCAACGCGAGCTCTGTCCCCGGTCTAATCAATCTGACTTTGTTCGCGGCCACTTCTAGCGATAAACAGTCGTTTGTGGCCCGAAGTCACGCGTTATTTATCGGGGAAACGAACGCGCGATAGGTCGGGGCCTGACATTAACCAGACGACCTGGGAACAGCTTGTTTCGGGCGTCGAAGAAAGAAATTATGAAACTCGGACGATCGCGCGTACATGGTTACACATGTACAAAGGGTCGCTTGAAAGGAGCCAGCTCCAGCTCGGTTTGCCATAATCCCGCGGCTGAATGGACTGGCTCTGACTCATCTGGCGCTGAGAGCGCGCTGATTCGGGACGCCATTCATTCCGTTTCAGCCGTATTCCATGACGCATCCTTTGTACCTTGCTGATCGCTAATTGTGAATCATAATTGCGAAAGCGAGGCATCGCGCGAAACGGTTGCGCTCGCCGCAGCAGCGGCTCGAGTTGTCTGAAGGCAACCCAACACTCGCCTTTTGTGCTTGAATCGCGCGCTTCGTAGAAAGCACCTGTAAGAGCGCCTGTTCCAGTGCACCTTTTTGCGTTTAGTTCTTGAAATTGTCCCGCGCAACACCTGCAACGCGCCGTGTCTAAATCAAGAGATTATATGTTAATTGCAGTCTAATGTAGCCATCGCGCTTATCGTGGCGAACGAGTTTTAATTTCGGGCGCACGTAACGTCTGGGAATGGTGGGATGAAGTGAAGGATGGCTGATTATTCGTTGCGGAATTTGTGGAAACTTAATGCGTAGTTAATTGCCGTCCAATTATGCGAGATTGCAACGTCCCTTTCCCCAAGCGGGTAGCGTAGAAATGAGACATGGGAATGGTTTAAAAAAATTATCGGTATTTAGACTGGTTTGCCACATTAACTTACAAGGTTTGCAATAATCCCATAGATGAATAGGAATGCCATTGTTTTATGTTAAGAAGTTTCTCGTTAGATATATTTCATCCTCACATACATTCCATCCCCGCATACATGTCATCATGACATACATTTCATCCCCAAAACATTTCATCCTCAAAGACATTTCAGTCCCAAAACATTTTATCCTCTAAAATATTTCATCCCCAAGACTTTTCATTCTCACATACATTTCATCCCCAAAACATTTCATCCAACACATACATTTCATCCTCGCATTCATTCACCCGCACGTACATATCCAAGATTTATTCAAAGTTCAAAATGTTTCAAATTTTCAGATTTTAGGAATTTATTTAAATTGTAAACTGAAAAATCGACCAGACCCGAAGTCAACCCGCACGTATCTATTGAAATTTAATGTGAATGTAAAATTTGAACGAAATTAAATTTTTTCAGAAGTCTCACACACTGTTAGAAACGCGGTGTAACAAAAGTGTTACGGTGTGACTTTGGGCCTCCTGAGAATCCGCGCAGAGTGATTT
>JABFPB010004030.1:0-15739 GCA_022817645.1 Ceratoteleas bidentatus | reverse complement strand
CCATCATGTTACTCTATCACACTCTAAAAAATGTTATCTCACCGGGAATGGAACCCGGTAACTGTAAGTGGAATATCCGTTCAATATACCCAGTTGGAGAAAAACAAATGGCCCAGTACTGACTCAGCACAGATTGACTCTGGCCAGAACTGAATAGCTTTGGCCCTACTGTGGTAACGACTCTGTCAATTTCCACGTGGATACGTATGAGAGGAATCCGGTAACCGTAAGTGGACAGTTTCTCAAACCGAAGTTTTCATCGATTTTGACGTTATTAGGTTATGGTTTTCGGTTGGCCATGAACCGCAGTCCACTTACGATTACCAGATTCTTCTTAACGTCATACAGCTGGCAAATAAAAGACTGTATTCTTATCTCAACCAGAGTATGTTTTAGAGTGTGGGATATCGTCGACTTTAATATACAAATGGTTCAACCGATTTGTTCCCTTACGACAAACGAGACGTGTCTAATTGTTTCTACAGACACTTATCGCGGGTATACTCATCGGCGACCAACCGTAACACCGATCCACCAAAATCCAACTGTAAATACCGAAATCCCGCGCTCATATTCGTCCATTTGACAAGTGCTCCAAGAAAGTAGCTCGGCCACTCAAATTTGCCAATCCAGAGCCAGTCCAGTCGACACGCATTTTCCAAACAACCCGAGCATCCGTTTCGCTCTCCACAGCAAATAATCGTTCAACGACATATCAGTCTCAAGTAACCAGGATGTCTCGCGGCAAATGTTCGCTTTTCATTTTAATCGAGCGTCCCGGAGTCGACCGGATCGAACAAGATAACATGTGCCCGTAGCAGACAACACTTGTTCGCGCAATTTTGTAAACCGGCCACTGCAGATTTGAAATGATCTCAAAGGTTATTAAATTCACGGGAAAACGCTCGAACTCAATCGATACCAGGCTAGGATCCCAGGCGTCAAACGCGATTCGCTGCTATACCTTGAGTCTTTGAAAGAATTCAAGGTATCCGGTTTACCGATATTTTTGCTTTGGTGATTCCCATCCGTGATGCCGAACCAACTCCGCACGGAGCGATCCAGAAACGAAAACTCCATTTCGTGAGTTTATGTCCGTTTATCATCAATTGCAATATCCAACGACTACCGATTTCATCGTTATCTTTGAATCGGGGTGAAAGGTCTTTATAGGAATCAGTCGGATGAATTCGGTTGAAGAGTTTCAACGATTGAAGTCGTTGAATGAACGTTGACATGATCTCTTTTTTATCGTTGAAAAATAAAAAAATGAATCAGCAGTAAGCATTTATTAATCAAAGCTTATTTGACGTTGACAAGTCATTGCATCAACAATGAGTAATCGATTCATTAATATTTTAAAACAACACTTCAAAGTCTTGAAGTTATCAACATTGAATCAACGTACACTCAACTTTATTCTTAACGCTAAGTCTATATTGATGAAACTTGATTCAATGGTACCTTATCAACGGAGAATAAGCGTTTAACATTTATTCGATTATTAAGGTTGATTGGGACTTCCAGTATATGTTGGCGGCGCTGTATGCAATACAGTAATGGCGGCAGAACCGACACATGGGCCATTGTTTATCTTTCGCGTTTCACTTAGTTAAATGTTTAACAATGCTGACAGTTTCGTTGAATCGAATTTCTGAGTTTGTCAACCCTTAAGTCCCCGCACATAGATCGAAGCTTTGAAACCTTTTTTTTGTGTAAATAGTTTGATTGTACTCTGTTATTGACAAATCAGCAAAAAAAATTTGTTTATAAATTTTTTAAAAGTGTTAATTGTACTTATCTATGTTGGTCTTGTCCTCCCTACATACATTGTCATCAACTAGCAGGCATCATTTTATATATTCATGACAAATTTACCCACCGGCGGCACTTTGTGTGGCGGCATTTAATACCGCCATGATGATTGTTAAAATAACATGGCGGTTCGTGATTGCACAGAAAGAAAAATCTAACAAATTTAGTATACATTCACTGTTTACATTTTGCGTAAGATATTTTCGTTACTAAAAACGCATACGCAAATTTCGCATCCCGCTTCGTGTACAAATTTTGTTAAGAATTCTACACCAATTTGGTAAAGCTTTCTTACAAATGCACAAACAGAGGGCGTGGCTTACGCTTTCATTTGTAAGAATCTTTTACCAAAATAGTATACAGAGTCTGAGCAAATTAAGTAAGCGGAGTGAAGTACACAAATTGTATAATTCTCTGACATTTAGTTGAAACTTTGTTTCTAATTTCGTATAAAATAACCTTTTACTAATATCATCAGCTTTGTCTGTACTAAAATAGTAAGAATTTTCTTTCCGTGTTTTAAAACATCATCGCGAACTAAACATCATGGCCACCATGATGTTTAGTTCCCGTAACGGCCGACAGGGTCGCATGCTATTCTGGAAGTCCCAATGTACTTAACGCACTGATTTATTGATACAAGAAGAATTTATCGATACTCTTCGAAGGTTGATTTAGCAATGACAAATCAATAATTAATAACAATTGTGTTATCCATGTTGAATTAACACCTTAAAATTGCTGTGTTTTAAGAACTTCTGTTCTTAAACGTGAATCAATTGTATCCTTTTGTTGATTAAGTTTATTCTAGGATATCTTTGCAACAATACTATTAATTAACCTTCGTTTATGGATGATGCGTTGTTGAACTATCAATTTTACAAGTACTGCTGCACAAAGATTAACTTATCTTTCGAACATAATTTATCAACGTTGCTTCAACTTGCTTCAAACCAAACATTTGTTAGTTGATTCAATGCTGATTCACTAATCTCTCAACGTTGTTTCAATACTGATTCAGTCGCCTTGCATTTCCCTTAAATTTCTACGAGCGTTTAAACGAATTTGCAACCATAATAATGACTCGTAACCTGTAACTATATTGTCTCGTTGTACCGCGAAACTAGTACAACGTTGTTCGATTCGCAGAGACCTTTTGCCGCGAGTGCAAATTCCTCGTCGACAATTAAGCAGAAAGTATTCGGCACAAAGGGTTGCGCCTTTCTGCTCGATTGACCCACGAGTCCTCACGTAATAGCCCCGGCAACGTTGTACTTGACTGTGAAATAAAGCCGAAGACCAAAAATAGACCTCACGACCAATTCAGCACTTATTGATTGTCGAAAGCAATGAATCCCATGAGCCGAGCGTCGTGGAATTTTTTTCAATAGGATAACTCAATATCACAAATGTAAAGAGATTATTTGTATAGTATATATTGAACAGAGGACAAACAATGAAGTAAAAATAAAACGACGAAGAGAGTCAGAAAAAAGCGTTGTATTTAGAAACTGTTATTGTTGATCTTGCGGACTTGTTCGAACGTAGCAAACGATTGTGAATACGAACTGCGGGGTGACCCTTTCTGTTCGGGTCTGAGTTCTTCGTCTGTCTGTTCTGTATCTTTTCGTTTTGCGCCCACGAAAGCATTGCGAGCGACTTTCGTTCCGAACTCTACGCTGAAATTGGACCTTTGGTTGTCAAACACGCGTCGAACTGACTGTTATACTTTTTACCGTTCGTTTTTTGCGTGAAATTGTCAGGCGTCTTTTGTACAAAAAATGCTTCCTTCGTTGACAATGTGCAACGCTACGTAAACGGTGATACGCGAACCAACCTACTGCCATCGATTCTTTGTCTTACCCTGCGAAGCCATCGTCTCTCTGTACCCACGCACTCCCCTTCTTCGACCGGGCGATTCAGGAAAACTTCGAGGAAACACTTTGGTCGAATGCATACGCGACGTTGGGAAGGGTTGATAAGATGTTGATGATTTGAAAAGAAATTTTTTATTTTGTGGGGACCGTCCACCAAAATGTCTAAAATCGGTATTTTTGATCCGATTATATTAAAATTTTATTTATAAATAGCTTTCACCTCATATAAAACAAATAAATTTGATATTTGAAAGGAACAAAATATAAAAAATGAGCCAATTTAACCGAAACCGGATTCCCATAAGAAACGTGCGGGGTCCTTTCGTAAAAATTTCGATTTTTGGCTGATTTCCGGTTGACGGTTCCCTTAAAGACATGTATGGTCTTTCCAACCTTGCAGAAAATATTTGTCGGCTTTAACGCAAACCAAGTAAGTCAACGTCAACTTTGTCACACCTCAGACAACACATTTGTCACCGTGACCTAAATGTAATGTGACAGTTATGTCACTTGCGCATCGCATGCGAGTCATTTGCACACTTAAATAACAGCAACATCACATTCACGATATATTTATATCACAGCGACATCACAATCGTCTTTTATTTATAATTACAAACATATATAAATATATAAAATTACTTAAATTAAAAAGCATACGGTCAGTTGGGGTAAAAATGATCAAGTTAGAATTTTTGTTTTTAAGTTTGAAATTAACTTAAAAGTGTCTTTTCGTAACATATGCACGTAAAGTCGAGCTTTACTCCTTGTATTTAGGGAGTAAAACTGCAGTTTACTCCCTCGGGAGTAAAACACGTCCCTCGGGAGTAAAACTTCGTTTTACTCCCTAAGGAATAAAATATAGTTTTTCTACCATAATTCCAAGTAGTAAAACTCGACTTCTACTTTCATTTTTGCAACGACAAATATTGTTTGTACCTCGGGGAATAAAACTACGTTTTACTCCCTTGGTGCAAAATGTACTATTTTGAGATAATTATAATTAAGTTTATGTCGGCTATCTATTATAAACAATACAAATGTTAAGAAAAAATGTATTAATGTTTAAATTGATTTCAAAGACTTTTACCCCACTTTGATCTCTTTTACCCCGTTTGACCCTATTTATATAAACCATTTCCAATAAATGGTAATGAGTTGTAAATAAAAAGCGGTTTCCTCGCATGCGATGCGCAAATGACATAAAAAATGTGTTGTCTGAGGTGTGACAAAGTTGACGTTGACTTAGTTGGTTTGACGTTGAAGCCGATAAATATTTTCTTCGACCTACAAGGTTGGAAAGACCATAAATATCTCTAAAGGGACCGTCCACCGGAAATCGGTCAAAAATCGAAATTTTTACAAAAATTGCATTGCTTATTTCGATCCTTTAAAATGTTTACTTTAAGGCCGTGAAAATTAATTATAAAAATATTATTTAAGAATATTAATTTTATAATATGTTTTTAATAACTTTTTTGTGAGTAAATCCATCTTCAAATTTTAAACTCGCACTGAGAGAAATTTCTTGGGAAAAATTTGATCAAAGGCATTTTTCCTTCACTACTACAGTTTGTGTAACTATTACAATAATTTCTATCAAAACTCCGAAATTATTTATCCAAAAATTCATTGTCGAAAATGTGTGAACTACCACCAACAAGTTGAAATATTAAAAGTTGAATGTGAACAATGCTACTCTGTATAAACTGATCGATCAACATTTAAATTTAGTTGCAATATATTTCAATAAGTAATCTAGATTAATTTTATACTCAGCCATATTTTATGTCAAACGCAACAACTCATTTTTACGCGACGATGAAATTGTCTGATTCAAGAAAAAAATGTCCAACAAAGTCGACTACAGTGATTTTCTCAGTTTTCTGGAGAATTTTCTGGCCACGACCCGATCTTCGCGATCTATTAATTCCAACGATTCTCCAACGATTAATGATCTTCGGACTCGAAGCGTACCGTCACCTTTTACGAATGAAAAGAAAACGTGCTCAATTTTTATGCCAAAAGTAGATTTTCTTTGTAACGCTAACCGTTTTCTACTTCTGTTATACAACAAATGATTTTTGGACGACTTTTCGCGCTTGTTTATCAAGTCAAGTTGATTTACCTGTAGCCGTTTGGAATCGTCTTTCCTTTAACCCCAGCGTTTTCGTAATCAATATACGCGTAGTTTGGTTGCTATTCTGGTGAGTGGACACATTGCGAAATGAATTTGTCTGTTCCACTAATGTTGGGTCAACTGTACACCGGCCGAAAAATCACTGTCTCGAGATCCCTTTAAATAGAATTTCAATATGACGTCTTTGTTATTCAGGATGAAAGTTTAATCTATATGCATCCAAAGATTATCTGCGTTAAACTCATAGTTAAATAACATTGTTTCAAAGTGCAAGTTTTCTGAATCTCGAGCGATCATTTATTTGCAATTTCTCATTGAATTTGAATGTACGTTCCGTATAATATACGCATGTCATACGTATATTAGATGGATGGACATTTATACCTTATTCATATAATATATACATTACACGTATAATGGATATTGGTTCTATTAGGGTTAATTTATAGTAGATTATTTATCTGGAAAAAGTATCGCGAGAATCCTTTTACGATATATATAAAGTGTACGAATTTTTCGTAGCTTTTTCGAATTAGTTTTCTCAGTGAACCTCGATCTATTCTTATCGATACATGAAGTCAAATTCGATCATGAACATCGTATCAGAAATCTACATTGATTCCGCGTTGATGAACTAGTAGAAACCCAAAGGGAACATCTATTTACAGAATATTATATTAGTTACATTCATGTTTAAAAAACATTGTTTAGTAAAATGACCATCCATAAGCAATATTTCAACATTCTCTCCCTGGGAAATTACTCTACATTGATTGTGTGTAGATCATCTGAACAACATTTTAAATCAGATTATCTCCGTTAATTCTATATAATTGTATTCAACTTCGACTTAGATATTAATAATCACTGCAAATTTTTCAAGATATTATTCACAAATAATCTACATTGATTCACAGTAGATCACAAACATTGGATTTTGATTCTACATTGACTCTAAGTTGATTTTATGTTAAACATGATTTAACATTGATTAAAACCCGATCAAAATTCCAAATTTTGAATATTCTATCCAATTTATATTAACTCAAAGCTCACGACTTGTTTAGAATTATTCTACATTGATTTTTAGATAGTAATATCTACATTAACTTGAGTTGCTTCAATTAGATGGTAATTCTACATTATTTTAAAGCTAACAATCCATTAAAAAACTTAATCTACGTTGATTTTCTCTACTTTATCTATAATGCAACCTGAATCTCAATTAACTCAATGTAGATTGTCATCACTGAATAATCTGCGTCGTAAACGTTGACCCAACTGTCGTTGAACTTGCAACTTTTTTTCTCACGCGGTGGCCCACTCTCCTAGGATTTTACTCTGTTTTCGCCTCGTTTCTGCGCACGGCAAATTTAACGAAGATCATGTTTGCGTGCGGCGTATAAATTTAGAAGCATCAGGGGGGAGGGACGGGAAGATTGTCATTCAAAAATGTGTCTCAACTGCCACGTTCGCGATTAAGTGAAGCATGTCTTTGTATCCGTTATGTAGTTACTTTATTTTCTATTTCCAGACTACTAATAAATGTTTTTTCGAAAACAACCGATTTTTCATTTCATCGCCCAGATGCTGCTTCGACGGGTCATTGGCATCAAATGGACAATTTTACCAATGAAATTCAGCTCGAAAGATGGATATCTTTCGGAGATCAATTCGACTGAATCAGTTCCGATTATCCCAATCTGATTTAAAACTGTTTTAGTGCCAGATTCGGAGATTGGCATTGAATTTGTTTTGTTTATTCAATGTCCAATGATTTTTAGTTTACTTTTATTTTCAGGTTTCTGTAAGATTTTATTTACTTGAAATAAATCAACTGAAAAGAAAAATTTAACGAGAACTGAAGTGGTCGAAGTCTAAGAGGTAAAACTGGATACTGCACATTCAAGATCACGATATATAGACGCGTGACGTAACTTGATTCATGTATTATATATCAGGTAACATACGACCCTTTGCCTCAAATTTTAAGCTTCTTTTTCTGTTATTCGAGTAACGTTTCAACGCAAGAAAACTCGCAATTGGAAAACTTTATTAGCGCAACATAATTAGAGGCTTACATGTAGAGACCAGTCAAGTTTCTCCTCGAAAAACTGGGAAAATATTATTGATCGATGTACGCCTTATGGAGGCAGTTCCCTAAAGACAAATATGAATATTTTACGCTATTATTTGTGATGGTCAAACCGCTGATCGAGATTGCGGCATATGTAAAGATGATCTATAAAATGAAATTACGTTCTAACTTTTCTCTTATCAATGAAAACGAAAGTTTCAATCATGAAAGACGATTTTACGATAAATCGAGGCGGAATTGAATTAGTGCATTTCATTTCGCTTTTTCGCCAAATGAAATGCAATTGAGTTAATAACCGGTAATTATTTTCGATACTCCAGCGAATAAAACTTTACAGTCCTGAAAAAGACGGAGAAACCCCACAACGCCACTTGTATCTCTGGCAAAAGTTTTTCTCATTTCCGACTTAGCCGAGGAAACTTCGAGCGTAAGGAAACCGCCCGGGGACATTAAAAAATAATTGTCAAACGCGCGGAGGGAGAAAAAGGTATAAATATCGCGACGGCATCCTTCACATTTTACGCCACATTTTTCTTGATTCGGCTGTTTGTATAAAAAACCGCAGTATCGATTTATCCGGAGAGGCTTATCGAAACGCTGGATTGTTTAATTGAAAAACTTGTTTGCATCAACATTGACATTGGTAAGTGTCGATCGGAACAAAGTGCAAAACAAGATTGGGCGAAAGATGAAAAGGGGAGGATATATTGGGAAAGAGTTTTCAGGATTGGACGCAAACTGAGAGTGACATATTTCCAGGCTTTTGCCGTGCCGGATAGAGGGTTACGCGGGATTATATTAATATCGGAAATCCGGCATCCATTAAGCGCAGTTGGGTTCTCGCGGGAAAATCGATCCTCCAGTTACACATCATTACAGAAAATATTCCACTTGTGACGTTTCAATGTAGTAAACCAAATTTGAAAAAAAATCATAGAATCGAAAACGCATTTTCAACGTTTTCTTTACATATCGTTAGAAAATGCACAAGAGATAGTATCATAATTTTATGGTGTACAATTTTTACACAAAAAAATTAGATTACTGGATTGTATTGAGATTAAAGTTCTACATAATACAATTAAACTTTACTTTATGGAATACTCCATAAAAAGATTCTAAAAGTTGACAATATATACACGATGTTATACACTGAAAAAAATTAGAGTAAAAATAACTCTTTTTTGAGTAAAAATGGTACAACTTGAAATAAAAGTAAAATCTACTCAGAAATAAAGTAAACACAACTCAGAAAAGAGTAAAAACAACTCTGACCTTAGATGTTTTTACTCGAAACTACTGAAAACAACTATCATTGGAGTTGGATCAATGTTTACTCTATTTCAACTCGAAAATCGAGTTGTGTTTACTCTGATTTTTTTTTCTCAGTGTATAAAGAAAAGTTATGTCGAAGTCAGTTTTATAACCAAACTTTACGCTAAAGCAATTTTATCACATTATTATTCACTGTTTATGTCAATTGTTATTACTTATTTTATCTCGTGTTGATAACATATAAAAAAATATTTAAGTAAGACCAGTTTTGATCTGATTTTGATTGTTTTATTCAACCGATTTACTTAATAACCACTTGTGAAACTCTTAAGAATATTTATTCTTAAGAGTTTCTATTCTTTTTCTCGTCATGCAATTCCACTCGTGGTAAGAGGATTCGTATTCAGACTCTCTAAATCTATCCCTAAGTCTAATATTTCATTTAAAATTCCAAATCTAACATCGCTGAATTCACCAATTCCAATAATAAATTAGCAAACTAAATGGCATGTCTAGTAAACTAAACATGCTAATTATCGAGGAAAATCGTAAACAAACATTGACAGTTGATTCACCTAAAAATAACCTAAAACAAACTATCTACCCTCAGAGAAATATTTCTTCCGATCTACGAACTAGGTCCCAATATCTAGAAGTCTCTAATTGACACATCTACAGTATCCTAACACCGACTATCCTGCACGTCCCTCACTCTAAAAAATAATGGTTTGCCGCAAGCAGAATCGGAACGCTGCACGCAGAATTCTATTTGGGACAAGTCGACTCTACTTGCGCCATGCAGACTCCGCTTGCCCCATTCTGATTTCACATAACATGTTTTAGAGTACTCAGCAGATTCTAAGATACATCATCCAGTTCAACACACAAACCTCTATCCCTACCCACCTCTGCCACGAACAGTTAAAATTATCTGTTTACCATATCAATACCTGATTACCCCATAAACACACATTATAACTACCTCCTCCCACCCACGAAGCACCACCACCAATTCCTCAACCTACAATTTCCCACCGAAATTGTGCAAGCCTCCTCATCCCGGCTATCTCCTACAACAATCCACTTGTTCGCCTCTCAATCAACACAGCCCCCAGCCAGATGTCTGCTCACAACTGGCGCGGTGTCTCGCACGCCGCGGTGTTGACATTCGCGCTCGCCTTTGCAACTGCGCGGGCGTTCGCTCCGGGTAAGCCGCCCCCGGGATAAATTGGTCGGCTTTGTGTCGAATTGGCCTCGTCGCAGAATCGTCGCCGTCGCAGCGAAATGGCAAAGAGCGAGGAACTCTCGGAATCCGCCTGAGCAAAAAGGAGCGGGGGGCGGCGCGCGGGGGGAGCGAGCGGGGGGCGACGCGGACGGGCCACGATCGCGCGCGACAAGGACGGCTCTATCGTGCGGTACCTTCTCGAGCTGGTCGAGGGCGATCGCGGCATCGGTCCAGCTGGGCCTGACGTAGAGGTCCGACTGGTGGCGGGCTGCGTCCTCCTCGTCATTGCGTCCGCGCGGCTTAGCCGTCTGGCACGGCGGCTCGGACGGGCGTCCCGCTAGGATCCCCGTTGGGCCGGACGCGGCGACCATGATCTGTCACGCATCTGCGCCGCGGCAGCGCGTCCACTTGGCCGGCGAGACGATCGCGTCACGCCGCCGCACGCGGCATTCCCGGGCCGTCAAAGGGCCGGGCGCAAAAGCACTCGCGCGCGCCCGCACTGTTCGAATTCGAGCGCGCCCAAGGCAGCGCGCAAGCGCGCGCTTTTCAAACGTGGAGAGCACACGCGCCACCACGAGACCAGGGCGACCGATGGGCCGGAGACCGGGGGCAACTTGGTAGGAGGATATTCGAGGACAACTCCCGGCGAACACGCGGGTCGACGGTTTAAAGACCGAGCGCGAATGCTCAAGTCGCCTGTCTCGCGCCTGCGACCGCCGCTCGCAGCAGTCCAACAACTAACTAAAGCCGAACGCGCGGCCACATTTCTTTCCGTGGCTGGCCTACCTTCCGCGCCGGCCATAGCCGTCGGCCCGACCCCCACCATGGGCAAGCGAGCCGGAGCCAGGGTCGGAGTCTGGGAGAGAGGGGCCCCACGCTATAGAGTTTTTGCCGCGGGGATTGAGATCTCAATCGCGCTTCGAGAAAGGGCCAGAAGATCGCGGCAGAAGCTCCCGACAGAAGGGTGCTGGCGGAGAGATGAGAGAAAAGTAATTTGGAAAGTTAGGGAAAAATGGGACACTTGCGAGGGGTATTGTAAAGAGGGTGAATAGGTCGTACACTTTACGATATCGTAAAAAGTGTGAAGTTTTCGGAGATTTTACGAATTTTT
The DNA here is from genome assembly GCA_022817645.1 of Ceratoteleas bidentatus. Classification (NCBI taxonomy): domain Eukaryota; kingdom Metazoa; phylum Arthropoda; class Insecta; order Hymenoptera; family Scelionidae; genus Ceratoteleas; species Ceratoteleas bidentatus. The sequence continues at coordinate 4,198 of JABFPB010004030.1, read as the reverse complement.
TCAGTGAGCGTTTGGGTTACGTTTTGGGTAGAAGAGTGTTTTTGGAAGATCTTGCGGTAAATAGACAATTAGATTTTTGTACTTGACCAGAGACACTAACGTGCCTTTTGATCTAGAACTGGATTGATGAAAGATTCTTAAATCTGCAAATGGATTTGAATCAGGACCAGATTGCAATTTCTTGATGAGGAATGGTCTCAGTTTAGTTAGGTGTTCATTTGGCAATAGAATTCCTGAAGCTTGATGGTAGGACAAATGTTTTAGGCAAAAGCTTCGATGTTGCAGTATCAGATTTCGTGATCTGGAAACCTGTCATACAAATTTTCAAAATTTTGAGCAATTTTGAGGTTACTGGTGGTCCATTGGTGATTATTGGTTAAAAATAATCAAAAGAAGTGAATTGGATAAAATAGGGAATCCCATGCACTTCGGCAGAACGCAATAATTGATTCGCGCGTCTTCGTTCCGTGAAATCCCACGCGCCTTTGATCTCGACAGGAGAGAGACTGCCCCGCCGCGCCCGTTCGCGATTATTCCCCGTTCACCGAAATGCAAATTCGTGAATCGTATCGCGCCGGGCGATAAATCATAATAAGGTCGCGCTCCGGCGGACGGGCACAAAGCGGCGACCCTTTTCCACGAACGCGGCGGCGCAATCTGGATTTACATTTATTTAATTGTGAATCCCGTTGTCGCGTCGCCGCGGCACATTAATCACCATTTCCCGGGCCGACTACTGAAAATAAAACGCCGCGAAGCCTTTGTGCCGCGCGAACCGCATATTTCGCCGTGGAATCGCGTTATTTATAGAAATCCATAACGCAATCTCGCAGCGCTCCTTTACGCTTATCGCCGTCAATAAATCCGGCCCATTTTTCCCCGACGCAAACTGGCGCGTTATCGCGGCGAAAAATTATCGCCCGTGAAACATTGCGCGCCATTTCGCCCCAAACGGCGCTAACCGTTGCTTTCGGAAATATCACCGGCCCGTCCCATAATCAAAGAACTAGAATGATGTCTATCCTTTTAATTTCGCATTCCTTCATTAGAAGCAAAGGTATCCCATAGGTATTCCATTTTGAAACACTGAAACATCTTTGGTGTTTCATTAGATTTTTCGACACATTGTGTCTACTATCTACCCATATAGACAACGAACATGGAATCCACGTGGATTCTACGTGGAGGAACATTCGGACGTAGATTCGACGTAGATTCCACGTCGAATCTACGTGTTTTAGATGTGTCTATGAGGGTAACTATCTCAAAATGAAACATTTCTTTTTCTACTGTTCCCGCAGGATCCTTTTTCACCCCATCCACTATCAGGCACATTTCTAATCTTTTCATCCAGCGCAATTAAAGCAACAGCCCCATCGCCTTCTGCAGGAAGTGCGCCTGTTTCCCCTCGTCGTCCCATTTCAGATATCCTCCCGAGCGTCCTAGATAAACAATCTGATAAGGTGCCCGAGGAAATCGCTCCAATTAACTGCGCTTGGACATTCCTCGGAACCCACCCACGTGAAAAGGAAAGAAAAAAGCCGGCCTTTTTTTCTCTGCCCACGTTCCGGAGGGAATGTTTTGGAACTGTCGGGGTTTGCGTGTCGCGCGGGTACCCGGCTCGCGCGTCCGTGCCTGCGTGCACCGGTGACGTCAAAGCCGACGACACTCGAAGGCTGCCGAGCGCGTGCGATCCGCGCGTTCATTGGGCGCTCGGGCGCGGCGTCTAACGTTGCTAGGATACAGCGGTAGGTCGGCAGCGGCGGCGGCGGCGGAAAGGGCGAGGGGACCACGTTGGACCACACACGCGGTACCACTTCCCCTCGAGCAAAAACATCACTCGCACACAGACGCGGGGCGCGCGCACACCGAGGCGCAAAACGCACACCGACGGGACGAGCGCGCGCTACGCGGACACGACGTGCGTCTCCGATCTCCGAGTGGATGCACCCTCGACAATGTCGGCGGAGATCGCACGCTCGAATGTCGCGCGCGCACGCCGCGACGAAATCGCGCGCTCAGGAGGAGTCGAGGGTTGTCGCGAAGTTTAGGGGGTGGAGGGTGGAAATGGTTTTGGAAGATGTGAGGCGGTGGGAAGAATGTTGGAGTATCATTTTGGTGGGATTGCAGATAATTTTGCACGAGGTGTCGTATCGTTTGGAAGAAATTGTGAGGAGCATTTGTTTTGTTGGAAAAGTTTTGAGGGAGTTTAGGTCGATGGTCTTTAAAAATGTAGGGGAATAGGATAAGTTGTTAGAACTTGTCCAAATAAGATAGGATGTTGCTATTGTAACTTATTGTTACAATTGCAAGTTGTTGGATTGTTGAAATGATTGTTTTTTAGGAAATTGGAAATCCAAGTATTTGAGAAAATGTTCCATTGATGAATGCGTTGTAAAGAACAAGTCACATGTACGATGTCTAATGCAGAAAAATACTGTAACTGATACACTCGGGAAAAAATGTTTTCATGATGAAGAGAATAGTTTGAGGGTTGTTATTGAATATCATATGATCAAGAAAGGATAAACGGAAAATTCGTACGCATTTCATAATTCATAACATTTCATGTTTGATATTTCAAATTAAAAATATGTCATAATAAACATAGTAATTGATAACGAATCATTAATTATTTAATAATGTAACCAAAAATAATCGTAAATAATAAGGCTGAATACTGAATTCCTAAAAACAAATACCGCAAGAAAATACTTTGACAACACTACAGATATCAAAGTCGTTTTGGAGAAAAGACATGAAAAACGTCTGAAAAGAAGATGTTTTTTGAAAAAGACACTAAAAGTGTCTAAACATTTTTTTCAATACACTTTGTTTTCCCGTGAAATTTAATTATATTTCAAAAATCGAATCCTTTGGATCAAATTTCAAAGAAAAATCTCACTGTTATTCATTCACAACAAAGAAATTGTTTTCAATATGAACAATTTAATATTGAATACGAAATAACTTGCGAGTATTATCAATAAAATCGAATTTGCATTACGAAATGCAAAGTTTATTTCATGTTCTTTATTATAAAAAATCCTGTCAGTTTCAAATAAAATTCTTTCAAAACCGACAGCATAATAACAAAATCCTGTCCTTTTAATGTCTAATACCCTGCCAGTGTTAGTGATAAACAAAAAAATGTATCAGATCAGAGAAAATAGATAAGCTCATTTTATTTCCTAACACATTTCCTTGAGCACGACACGACATTTCGCATACTATATTCAACGCGGCAATCCCCTCACTACTAAGCGGTTCAAGATGCAAACGTAATTGATTTGATGGAAAGTCAATTTAATTTTCATCGACAGCTCAGTCTCGCAGTTCCGCTAACGCCTCGAAACCCAAAGTATCGCAGCGCCGCTCGAAGACAATTATCCTTAAAATAATTGCGCGCCGACCTAATCCAATTTTTCGCCCACCTCCCCGGACTTCGATAAAATCGATCGCGAAAACAGTGCCGCGTGCGTGGCGTCCGTCACTTTGCTCTCTTTGCTCCGATTTTGCTCCGATAAACGCGCTCTCCTGCGCCGCAAAAATGCCCTCCCGGTAGTTGATGCCAATAATTATCCGCGGATACAGGACTGCGAGCCATTTCCAATCGCACATTCTCAATTATAAATTACCACTACCCATTTTATCGCCGCACTTTTTGCCCCTTTCCTCTTCCCGCCTGAAATTTCCCACTAATTGCGCCCAATTAACACCCGGCCCGAACCGCGTCGCTCCGGCGCCTTCCGTGCGCGAAATTATAGTACTTCTCCGACTCACCTTATCGGCCGATTGACAACGGGGTGTCTTCCCTTTTTTCGCCCGCGGTTTGACTTGGCCCGCGCAACTCAGAAGCCGGCGCGGCCGAACAATTAAGCCTCGCTGCCCGGGATAAGAAACGTGTTATCTTTCGGCTGTCTAAACATGTCAGAAAATGAGGAGGAAATGACGACGAAAAAACGAGAGCCGACGAGCGGGAATAGGCGATGCGCCCTCTCTCCACTGATGCATATTAATGCGATCCCTGACAGTCGCGAGAGATAAGTCGCTCGGACCGCGCGCGCGAGAGAGCGCGAGCTCGGGAAATATGGCGAGTGGCGGTTCGAGCAGGACGGCGGCGAGCAGGGCCGGGGGCGGCGGGGGCCGGGCGGGGCCCCGGCCGTGAGCGAGAGCGAGAGAGGCCGGCCGGCGCCGG
>JABFPB010004029.1:0-15740 GCA_022817645.1 Ceratoteleas bidentatus | reverse complement strand
AGGAAGCCATTCCTGGCAGGATCGCCATTTGAAAGGAAGCCATTCCTGGCAGGACCGTCATTCCTGGCAGGATCGCCATTTGAAAGGAAGCCATTCCTGACAGGATCGCCATTTGAAAGGAAGCCATTCCTGGCAGGATCGTCATTCCTGGCAGGATCGCCAATTGAAAGGAAGCCATTCCTGACAGGATCGCCATTTTTTCACGCTCGTCATAAAACAGATAGAACTTTCTGCACCAGTTGCACAATGTACTATTTCCCAACCAGTATAGAAAAGTGCCGGTTTCCCACGTGTTTTCGAGTCGAATTTCCCATCGAAATCGTTAATCTCCGCATGACCGCTTGCGTGTTTCGCGGAAATGAAGACCGCGGGTACGTTCAGACGCCCGATCTCCTCGAGTTCTCCTCTTTGCGGTGAGCGCGATAATTGCGGAGCGTCTGAAATCGCGTCACCCGTTGGTTTCCATTAGAGGTCCGGATTCGCGGAAACCGATCGATCGCGGTGGTGCTGCATCGCGTCGCGATGATTCCGATTGATGAGCGGGGTTTGGAGGGGGAAAAGAGCGCACCTGCCACGACGGTTTCCGCGCGGGACAATCGATGCAAAACGTGCTCGATCAGGTTGACGTCCGTGCAGGCCTGTAAATTTCGCACACTTTTCCTCAGGATGGCAATAAACACGCTCCATATTTCAGCCTGGAACAAACAAACGTGACGATTTATTAGTCGCGTTGCGTCGAAATCAATGGCGATTTGAAAAACGCGCGTCCGCTTTTAATTAAATTCGATCGCGCGGACGCCGATCCGTTATTCGCCGGTCCCGAATCGGGCCGGTAATAACGCGCTGAAATTGCTCGGCTATTCGATTTCGAAATTAATCGCTTTGCCGGGATGAATTAAAGAATGGCAATAACGAGATGGGCATGCGGAAATTGAGGTTAGGGGAAAATGTGTAACCTTATTTTGTGCTTTTTCGGAGGGTTAGATTGTTTTTAAGGGGTGGAGGTATTTGTATAACTTCTTCATCGTAGACAATTTTTATGTTGTGGAGATTTTTTGAGGTTAGAATGGTGTCCCGTTTGCTTACTCAATACTGTTACCTTATTTAAAACTGGGAACCTTTCGAGGCAAATGTCTATATACTATATATATAATGCATATATATTGTTAACGTATCTCACAGATGAGGGTGATAAAGGAAATTAAATTTGACAGTGTGGGTAAAGTAAAATTACATTACGCTAATGGATAATTTGTGTAGTTGATGTGTAGATCGAAGCATTACATACAATTTAGACGGAGTTTTAGTGTAAATAAACTATATGCGTTGAAGCTTATAATATATGCAAAAGCGAGAGACCACTTTGAACAATATTGACCGTATAGTTTTCGAGAAGTCCTAAAGTAAAGTAGAAACAATGCCTAACAACTCAAAACTACTTCAATGTACAGAGATACACAAAAATACCAAAATTCCATTTACAAAGCAATTACATAAAAAATATGATTTTTATGTTTCTACTTGCTTAATTTATTAATTGCTTATTTAATTTCACTCCCAACAGTTTGAATTGCCTTAAGTAAGACAATGTTTGTTTAGAAACAAATTGTTTTGCAACCCATAATTCAGTTTGTTTCGCCCAATATATTTACATCATCTCTCAATCAATCCCCAAACCAAATTTTGTAATTTAAATGAAAGTTTGGTTGAAAACCTATATTCACAATTAATATTCTACACCTCTTACAAACCACAAGTTTCAATTAAAAATCCTATAACGCGATGTTTTCGAAAAAGGCAAACAATTTCCTTTCAGCTTCCCACCCCAATCGTGTCAGACCGTGCTAATAACCGTCGGGATAGAAATTCGCATGTCGCTGGAGCCGCAATCGCGATCCATTCGTTGTTATCTTGTTGTTTAACGTTACATTTTAATTAAAAGTTTGATCGCGGCGTGCCATTTCTGCAGGGCGATAAATCCGATTGGCAATGCCTATTTGAATAAGCCGCTTAGGAAAGTCGCTCGACGAAACAAGTGAAAACGAATTCCCGGGGGATTCGCGCGCGTCACAGGTGGCGACACTTGCGTCGCGTTATTCGTTCAAAGGCGATTGCCTTTGAGCGGCCAAAATTTCGTCGCGGGATGATTGATTTAGCGCGTGCACAGTTGAACCCGAAAAAAGCCCGGAGAACCTTTTTCGCAGCGTATAATTAATGACAGGCAGCCTTTATTGAGGGTGTCTGCACTTTTTTCGCCGACGATAATTCTCGCGACGTGATTGATGGACGTGACGCGCGACGCGCGACAAAATTGTTTGACAGCAATTTGCATTTTTTGACCAGATCCAGTTTCCCGTCGGTCCGTTTTTTCAGCGATTGGAGCGATATTTTTTCATTGGTCGGATTGGCCCAGTTTGCAGATGCTTTCTTCTCATTTAATCAAGTGGCTTGCATTTTTTATTTCAGTTTGTTCAGTTGTCTGAACTTTGTTCAGTGCAATCGTTCTGCAGATGTCGCTTTTCAGGATGAAAACGGCGAAACCCCTAGTAACTCTGTTACCGCTTAATGTATGCCGGCTCGATATTTGAAAATTAGGCTCCGCGCGTTTGCTTTAGAAATGAAATCACACGCGCGCCTCACAAAGCTAATTTCTCGAGATTCCGGCGACGTTTGGCGGTGCGGCACTGTATCGCGATACGAGCTTGTTAGCAAAGTTGCGGTAAAAGCGCGTAATTTTGAGGAACTGCACTTACTCTGCGCGATATTGCAGACGTTACCAATGCGAATACAATTTTGCGAACGGAAAGATAACCACTAATTACTGAAACGCGGATCAGTACAACTGCTGAAGTTATTCGGATTCCAGCTTTATTTCAACATAAATCGTCAATCGTCGTCAAAAAGTTCAATAAGAGGTAATTTCGCAGAGAAAAATTGAGATACTTCAATGAACTGAAAGGAATTGTTTCTCTAACTGTACATATAAAACCTAGAGATATCACAAACTGGAAATTTGTACATTTGCAAAAGTTGTATAAAACTGAAGATTTGAAATTATACTTGTAGGCTGTCAACATCTGGTATGAGTTACATGAATTACGAATTAACTGTTGGTGTGATTTCATCCTGATTGAGGCCTTTTGAAAATTTAATCCATCTTAAACAGATCGTAACACCTTCCTCCTTCATCGTAAGTTACAATTGGCGCCCAACGTGGGGCACTTTTTACTAAAAGAATTATCTAAAGTTATCGGAAAGATCTAAACGTATGTTAGTACCTGATCAACTTTAACCCCAAGACAATCATACCCCCAGAGAAATAATTTATTAGTTCCAAATAAATTCACTTTACCATAACTAAATAATTTATTTGAAGTGGTACCAAATAAATTATTTATTTGGGATAAATAAATGTATACTTATTGAGAATAAATACATATTTGTAGCAAATAAATATACTTACTTACAACAAATAAGGATTCATTAGTTACAAATAAATCTTCATTTAGCGCAACTAAATTTTTCCAAATAAACATATTTATTCGAGACAACTAAATTATTTTTCTGGGTGTAACGTTCTTCATATACATTAACTATATTTAACTGTATAAATGATAACATTAAAAATCACAAGATTATTTATTGTCACGTAAAATATAATTCACTCGGCTAAATCTTAAACAAAACGATTCCCATGCAACTACTATTAAATATTCAGTATTTGCTCATGAATTACAGAATTGCACAAACACCGATCAGCTCGTCCCAATTCCAAAATGTCAAATGAAATCACACCAAAAACATCCTCTCGATTTTCATTCCGTCATTCGACTGAACAAACTCGGTCCAAAATCAGTCTAAAAGCCGATCTCCCCGTCCGAAAAACGATCGCCTCGTAATCGAAATCGCTCTCCAAACTAAGGCTGACAAGTAATTTTACACAGCCGTAATACGCAGTACCGGTTCCGAGTCGTTTTAAAGTCTTGTACCTGAAAATGCCAAAATTCAACAAAAGAGTACTTTTACCAAAGAACGATTCATTGTATGTGGAAATGAGAACTAATCATCAGAAATATCATTAAAATTGTACACAAACTGTTTGTTTAGGAAAAACTATGTCTGGATACTGTCCGACTACCCGCCAATTTCCACACTCTATCCAGACTATATTGCTGAACAATAGTCAGACTGTTTTTACGTGGCCAACAATCTGGAAAATCATGAAATTTCCGAACACGCATTCTAAAAATGCGTTGCCTATATAACTATATACATAACAATCTCTATCACATATATAGGTGCATAATCAATGGGTTTACTTACAGTTCAAGAATTCGTCTTCTAAAAACATACAAAAAATAATTGAATGTTTTTAGATAAGTGAATAATTCTGGTTGTCGTCTGACAATAATCTTGACACAGTAGGGATACATTCTGCCAATAGTCAGTTAGCCAGAAATCGATCGATCCGAAACTTTATTTTACCTTCGCCGTCGAATCTCGCTATCGGTAATTTTAATTTCGCTTCGCGATTCAGCCATCGTAAACTCGGTTTCAATAAACCGCGGGCTTTTTGCGCGGGCGACTGTCGTTGCCTGCGAGAAAGGTAAGGTGGGTCTGACCTAAAAAGAGCAGCGCGAGACAAAAGGCGCGGGAAAATAATGTATGTGCGAATGCCGTGATAATGAAAAGAGGCGCGCGGCGCCGCTCGCCCGGTACACCTGGAACGAACGCCGGGATTAATGCCGGCGTGTAACTATAACTATAACGACGTTGCATTCAACGCGGGAACAGGTTCAAGGTGGGGCAGACTGCTTGGCTGCGCCCAAGTGAGCGATGTACCCTTGTGACTCGCCGAGCCGACCGGACGCTCGTGTATCTGATTCAAACTCGGAGGCTGTGATCCGCGCACTCGTGTGGGTGCGCCGGTGTGCACTCGCAAGCGGCTTAATCAACCATTCTACCCTCTTGCTTTACAACAACTCTGCAGATTGATGCCTACCGAGAAAGCAATGTTCACTGCGCCGCGAACGCGCTTTGAGCGCTCGCCTATGAACGCGACGCGGGCGCGTGCTTATTCGTCATTAAGATAAATTATTTCGCCAAAGGAATGGGGGCCTGCGCTGTCGTCGGGCTTTTCAGTCGCGGCCACACGCGACGACTTTTTCGAACGAGAACGACGAATGGGGGAAGGAATTGAAGGAGTGTAGTTTGAGACAAATTATAAAAGTATCTAAAAAATCCGTCCTTATCAACAAAAAAACAGCATGTTATCTTAAAATAAGACTATAAGTGTCTTATTTAACCTCTTAATCTAATCTCGCAGTATTTTATTCTCCATTTTGTTTAACTTAAGTTAACCATATATGTGCCATATATGGCGCATATATGGCACATATATGCCGTATATATGGCAGACATATATTTCCCCTATAACAATTTTTACATGGGTAGTTTTATTTATTTTAAATATTTGGCATTTAGGCATTTTGGAGATGATTTACTGATGGCGATCCTGCCAGGATCACTATCAAATCCTGTATTATATGTCGTAGTTGATTTCGGTTTCTTGGAAAAAAAGTAATTTAGATATTTAGTAGAAATAATTATTTTATTAAAACAGATTCACGTACTTTGCAGTCTCTTTTTAAATTATAATTCGAATCATCGAAATGGGCATATTAAATGTAAGAGGTTAGGTTTTCCAGCAAAACTAACAGCACAAAATCGGTCACTGACGGAGACTAATTATTTTTCAAAGTCTGTCGAATCGAAGATCGGTCAATACAGGATAAATCATCAGCGGTTTTGTACCAAAATTACCGTGTGAATAAATAACGATTTCAGGATTTACGCCCGCATAGTTCATGATGATTCAGCGCGGCGTTGTGATGCGGTGCACGTCGCGACGCCGCTTTCGGGCAGCAATTTCGCCGCACCGCTGCGGGACCCGCTGAAATCCTCAAGGTCCCGCGCCCCTGGCAGACGACGGTCCTGCGTCGCAGTCAAGGCTACGGTTTATCGCCGGTGCCCGTGTTTTCGAACTGCAATTATCATAAAGTGTTTTCGGGGCGTGCGCCGGGAATATCCAACACGGGACAGCAGGCAATGTGGGAGGACGAGAAGGAACGGCTGCTCATTTGGATACGGCGCACGTATGGAAATAAAAGTTAATCGAAAGTTGAGGCCGTCTGTCTTGGGTTTGACGAAATTTGTGGACGCTGAGCAGATATGAACAGGCGGTGCAGGAACAGATAAATTTTGCGCGAAAACAGATGGTTCTCGGGACTTCTCTTATTTTAAACATTTCGAATTTGGGCTTGAATATGATTCACTGGGCTGTGATATTGAATTTTGTGGTGGATTTTGGTTTGATTTTGGTTTGGGAAAAATGGTTTGGACATTTAGTTGAATTAAATGATTTATTAACCCAGATTAAACAAGATGTGGTAATCATATAAACTTATAGGCAAATGTAAAATGTATACAGTGAAGCATCAGTAAAACAAAATATAGGGACCTTATATGGTTTTCGGTATTCCCCTTGTATGGTTTCAACATTTCCATATAAACATTTCCATAATTTAGCTCAGTCAGGGATAGTTTTATTTATTTTAAATATTTGGCATTTAGGCATATTGGAGATGATTTACCGATGGCGATCCTGCCAGGATCACTATCAAATCCTGTATGTTGTAGTGGATTTCGGTTTCTTGGAAAAAAGTAATTTAGATATGTAGTAGAAATAATTATTTTATTAAAACAGATTGAGATGAACTGATTACCCAACATCTGATGAATTGATTTGCATGTAGATAGCTTGAAAGATAGCTAAATGGGAATACTTTATTTGAAAAAGTACGGTTAAAGTCAACAGTTTAATCGGAATCTCGATTATGATTAAATAGGTTACTTGTTCCAATCGTTGCGAGGCTGTTGCCGGTATATCGAGAGTCTGAATAACTTAGTTGTCGCGGACTATATTTTGCGGCTAAAAAAGTTTTGGGTGAAACTCTTGATTTATGGGTATTTCAAACATCTAGATGAATAGATCGTAAAATTACTGTCAAGATACTACATCTTGCAAAATAATAAGTAAACAGTGTATTAATAGCAAGGTTATATTGAGTTAAAATTTAAGATACAATCTTCCGTTGAATATTCAACAGACTATAAACATTTTTATAGTCTGTGAATCCTGACAAATATAGTCTACTGTCTTAAAGAACATTTTACCATTAAAAGAATTCCACATTTATAATTTACTACAATAAATGGTTTCTCCTTCTCCTCGCATAAATTATCTCATCGAATCTTTTCTAATGAAGCCATAAACGATGAAACATCTATCAACTATTATCCCCACTGTCATTTTACCCATTTTTTCAATTCCGATATCAATTTAACAGAACATTACACGTCTTGTCAAGAAAAATGCATAACATATTGTTTCATTCGAATTTCTCCGTTACTCAAAGCCCACGTTTCGTTCGTTGCGAACTCAACTCTCGCAATCGCGTGAATTGATTTTCCGTGCGTCGAAATGCGAGATCGACGCGAAATAATGTCGTAACGTCGTAGATCATCTGCGCGGACGGCATATGCATGTACGCCTGCACGCGGGAAACATAGGATTCGCATTCGATACATTCTTCTCTTTATCGCGCCGGCGGATTTGCATATCGGTAATGGCATACAGCTCCGATTGTGCTTGCCGGCGGTAACTGCAGTTGCCGCCATCTGAAAATACCGTACGATATGTCGACTTCAATGAATAGCAAAGTGTATCGCATACGTCGCCAACAAAGTGCTACGGGGACTATTAGTTACAGGTGCGCATTAATTTCGCGCCACCGTGGCAAAGCCCGCGCGATATTCCGACAAATATATTTAGTCGTCGCGACCCAATTGCACTGTTATTTCGCGTCGTCAAAATTATACCGTCGATTGCGATTTTAATGACGCATGCAAATTGTTTTGCTCGCCCGGATTGCGCCGAGATATTTTAATTAAATTCGCAATTCGTGCATTATGCAGTCGCGGCGAGAATAAGACAATTCCTTTTTTCTTTGTTCCAGGTATGCATTGCAGATTGGTAAATTCAATTTGAATACGCTAGTGTAAGTGAGCGGTCCGCCGTTGCGTTTCTTAAATGGAACGAAGCCGTGTTTGCGATGAAAGTTGAGGGCCAGGTGAGTTATAGTTATAAGCCCGCGAACGTAAAAAGTGATCGCGCGAATTAAACGATTTTCGCACGCGAGCTAGGCGGGGTTGCGCGTGACGCAAAAATTGTCGGCACTGCGGCCCATGAATTACTCGATAAGTAAGCCATTTCACTTCGAACGCTGCCGTGATCTCGCGATGGTTGTAATTTCGTCATAATCGAAGCTAATGGCAGTCGTTCGGCGTAATTTTTTCTCATTAGGGGGAGTGAGGCGTGCGGCGAATTTTGATCAATCTGTTTTATTAATTACGCTCGGTAAAGTCGAATAATAACTTTTTCCAGCGAATTGTTTGGGTGTATAATTAATGGCTCCGAGGAAAGCTTATCTGTAGGTGGATTTGAACTTGATGAAAATTAAAAGAGAAATGTTTACGACGCATGCGGCTAAAAGTATAAACTACTTAGTTCGAGGAATATAATTATGTTTCGTGCCAGCTCAGCCATGAATTGAATAACAAAAGACAGAATGTTATGGTGAAATAAGATGAACCAAGATAATTCTAGGGACCTATTCTGCGTATAATATGTGGCTGTCTTATCTAATCAGTATCTTTGTTATGGACGAATTTCTGCATGCGACAGTGATGTTTCATAAAGGGAGGGTTTATCGTTGTCAGTCAAGAACAACGGAGTGGATAAGATTTGAAGTTAAGATATGTTTAATATAACCATATACATAAGATTTTTTAACGCGTGCATGGGAATACCCAGATTCTTAACCTCGTTTCAGGGGAGAGTGTATCTAAATCTAATCGAGTGGAAGAATCGCATCGACTGTCTCTAATGATAAAACATTCTACAATAGCAACAATAGTCTTCAATTGCAGAGTTCGAACAGTCTCAAATAACATAGCGGATATAGCCTACTAAGCTCAGAATAAAGTATGCTGTGAATAAATCAAAATTTACACAACACGTTAGTTTTTATCATCATATATTGCAATATAATCAATATTTTTAAAAGTATCATACGTACAGTTAACTGTTCCTCCAATTTACCTTTGGTTTTTTCACATTCAAATACGAATAAAAACGCACGAAATATAAAATGTTAAACAAATGAACATCCAGAATTCACAACCTTAAACCGCTTAGGCAAAGTAACATTTTGGAATATCTACGCGAAAATGAATATTTCCGTTTGATTTTACGGTTTATGCGCGCAACAAAATCGGAACTCGAAATCGAAATTGCCGCAGTGAACAAGCCCACGCTATCCCAAACAAAGTGTTGCTTTGTCATCCGAGCGGAGTTTGTACCATTTAAACGTACAATCCTTCGTAACTTATGATTTGATCCAGCTTAAGATTTCGTACTACTCCGCGCTTAGCTTACGATGGCTTTATAACAAGTAACACAGTTGGAAAGATTTAATCTTATTATACGAAGTTAAAGTCAAATTTGATTTATGCCTTAGTTAAACTCTTCTCAGATTACGAAGTTGCGCATAAGCATTCGCTCGGACGATATTATATTTTCAAATACAAACTCGATAACTTTGTTGCCTCGAAACGCTCGCAAACTGCGTAACCTCGGAGCGCCGGACTTTGAATGAAAATCGCGAGCGTCAATTGTCTTTTCGAGCGTCAGCTCAATTGTCAAAATTGATCTGGCTATCGACTGAAGCGTGCGCCTCTCGCGTCAGGAAATTCAACTTGAACGATCTTTTATAAAGCGTATCGTGTTTTGCCGGTACACAATGTCGTTTTTTTCACTCTTGGTACGGTTCGTTTGAGGGAGGAAGGTTGAATGACAAGATACTCAAATCGCGGATGTTGTTATCGCAGGGCTCCATTTCGGACCGCCGTTACTTATACATATTCAATGTATCCCGCGTTAAAAACATAAAACTCGACGGGCCGCGTTGTCGATTGTCGGTCGTGCGAAAATGGAATAAAAATAACGCCAGAGTGCTGCTTCAAAGACCGTTCTTTTCCGAAACAAAGCGATCCCCGAAAGGCTTTAGGGAATCGAACGTTCGGTTCAACGTCTGCTATGATAACAGTGCGGAAATTGCTCCGGAAGTGGGTTAAGGACAACAAATCTGAAATTTAGGTACCATATTTGTCCTATTTATATTTACAATATTGTTTCCTGATACTCAACAGTTGCGTATTTCATTTACATAAAATTTTTCTTTTCATATTCAATTTCAAAAACAACACCTTGTCTGAAAAATAAAAAGTTTGTAAATTTGTAGGATAACAATAGATCACATCATTAAGTAAAATTTACAAACTTCGAATACATTGTGCTCGCATAAAATTTACAAAAAAATATATAAATTTGATTAACACGAATTTAATAAATTGTTTTGAAATGGTAAAAGTCATCATACCAAATGGTGGAAATATTTGAAATGAGAATAGAGTGTAGCAAATTTCTATTCTATAATATAAAAAGATGGTCTAATTTTAGCTTGCCGAAAATTGGCTTTTGACTTGTTTTACTTATAACAGAATCTAATTCCCATTCCTCCTTTACCCGAAACGGACTCGAACCGTGATCGAATGGTCGCAAAAACGCGATTATCATGCCCCGCGCCGTGAGTCGGGCCTTTTCAGGCCATTCAGACGTCACTTTCGGGTCAACGAGACGCATTGTAATTGGGTTTTGCCTGCAAAAAATGGGCTCGAGCGTTTTTTCGCTTCCGATTCACGGTCGCTCGGCTTTCTCGCAGTCGACTTTCGGCAATAATTGCGAGTCATCGCGAGTTAATGCACGAAACTTCGCCGAGTAATCGGATTCGGACTTTTAATTGGAGATCGATCCGGGCGAAGACGATCGGCGGAAAATACGGTTCGGTTCGCCGGGCCATTCGTTACAGTTACTTCACTTTTCCATAAATTAAGCGCCTACTCTATACCCATATACAGAGCGCCGAAAATATATATAATATAGTCGAAATAATATCCCAAGTAAAAAAATTTCTCACATATTGATGAATAATTGATCATTCCGAAAATGAGACTTTTATCGATCAAGATTTTATAATTTTTAGTCGCGAACTGATCATAATTTGATCCAAATAAAATAATGCAATTTTGATCTTATCACAATCAGTTTTCAACCAGAAATGATCAAAACTTGAGCAAAGACATCAATATTTGACATTTTTACTCGGGATATATTTATACCCCTCGGGATATTAAAGATACCGGCGACGTCGACAAAAAGCCATACATCTCGGAGAAAAATAGTCGCGCGCGAAAGTGGGGCAGTTCTGGGCTACATCGGGACACGCGTAATGGAGGAAACGTTTCAATCGGGCGCAAATCACGGACGATGTGTCGGGGCGTTTATTTAAAGGCGACGCTCCGGCGCATTCTTTGTTGAGCGATAAGAAATCTTCGCGGCATTAATCAGCGCTGACAAGTCGGCGCCGAAATCGATCGGCATGACGGATCGCGTTTTTCCGCAATTACCGCGATAAATCCGTCGCGTCCGACTTCGGGAATCGAGGCGCCCGCGGCATTGAAAAGTTATGATTAATCGAATTACTTTCGGCCGCGAATTAATTACGGAAAACAATCGCGCGGGATTTGTTTTTCGCGTGTCCAAAAACGCGAACTTTTCGCCGTCGCTCGATCACTCGCGCTCAATCGTGATTAATTTGCCGCTTTTTGCGCGCCGCTCATTTGATCGTGCCGTTTTAATCGCCGCCATTCATCACCGCCGCTTGATTGCTTATCATTTTTCATGTTTACTTGTTCCTCGTAATTAATTGATCGGCGCGGGATTGTCGCAAGGCTCGTTTCCATTTCATCGGGCCCGCCGCGTTACGGCCCTTTTTTTCACGGCCGACATCTGCGTCGTCGTGGTTTCATTAATACGTAACGATTATGTGCGGCCTTTAAGCGTCCGGGTTTCGTCACGTACGATTAATCGGCGACTCTTATCAATCTTCATTTAAGTTGTGTGTTTATTCTTGGTCCAGGAGAAAGTCGTTGCGACCCTGGTAGAAATTAAATATACTTATTTTAATATATTTTAATTTGTTTACATATATTTCACCATATCGAACATTGTGACATATGTCATTTAGACAAAAGTGTAGCACCTTAAAAGGAGATATTAAGTAAATAAGACATTTTTTTCTCAGGTCGATACATATTAATGTCTTATTGAATAAGTTAGCTAAACTGTAAGACTGATAATTTTATTTTAAGGGGAGCTGTTGTGGAATTTGTGCGAAAGGGGTGAGGTATATGGAAAGTCGATGGGTTGGAAGGAAGAGAGTAACTTTGAAGAAAACAATGTTCACAAGTTTCGACGAAGGGATTTTTTGTAGCGGATTTTTGCAAGGTTTTCGAAGGTAACTTACAAGAAAGTGTAGAGAAAAAAAGAGGAGAAATTGATGGAAGAGTACTGTAATAAGAAAAATGTTGTTGGGGTTTATGCAAGGACAGAGGCTGCACTTTGTTGCTGTGGGACGAAAATCGTTTGTTTGAAATGTTAGATGACTTTGGTACTTAAGTTATGACAAAGACCGCCTCGGAACACGAAGAAGACGATATATGACTTAATTGCCTGCTATCTTCTCGGGACATACAGTAAAAAATGGCGATGTTTATGGTCGATCTTTACGTGCGCACGTCGTATATCGATAAAAAAGACATTCAAAAGGTTCGGTTAAGCATCTGCGCGCAAATCTGGGAATTAGTATCCTTTTGTACTCTTTCGTGACGGCTTTTTAATGAGTGATATAAATAGGTGTGAAAAACGTCAGTCATAAAAGGAGATGACGAAAAAAGTGTGTTAACTTCAGTTCCAACAATGAACGAAAAAATCACTTAACATCAAGCGTACCGAGATATTCAATATTCTGATAATTTTCTTATCACAATTGGGATTATCATATTTTATAATGTCACTGGGAAGTATATTATTACTTCTGAAAGATAATCCTACAAAAGCCAATACACCGCGAAAACATCATACTCACTTCTACTTTTCATCTGTAAGAAACCCTTAACGTTGGCTATACGTTACTCCAGGACGGGGTAATTTTACACGGAATTTTCGCTGTGTATTTAACCACTTTATAAGGATTTAAATTCATAATTCTGCAAAATATACAATTACACTCAAATTCTAGGACAAAGTTAAGCTTTTTTTTAGTTAAACATTCTGCACGCTTGGTTGCAGTCACAATGGTCACAAACTTCTTTTGCAACAACATTAAAATTATCCTTTAGAACGTTTATTTAAGTCGTATATAATTTGTTTGCAGATGACAAATGTTTTGAAAAATTCTAATTAGCTTACCCCGGCATGTAATACATGATACTGCATTTGACCCAACTTAAATATTTAGTTAAATAACGAGCGAAAACGTTTCTCGAATAAAAATGAAATATACGTACCCGGACACTAAAATAATTGATAATTATTTAATAATTTACACTTGTCTGTCAAATGGTGAAATATGTAATACTCAAGTGGTAACAGTTTACACTGAGAAAACTAAAGTACTAAGGGGTTAGCATTGATACATCAATCTTTTGTATCATAATATTTATATATTTATATTTATATAGTTATATTTTTGTCAGTCATTAAACCTATACCCGACGATATTGTTTGTACAATTTTTTATATTGTTTATGAAAGTTAATTGAAAATTCATAGTAACGAACGATATCTTTATTTTTAAACTTGCCGAACACAATACAATTACAAATGGTTAATTTTATCAGTTGCCACTTTTATCACTTAAGTGGTACCATTTAGTTTCATCAGTGTATGGCCTTATACAGCTGCATATGTTTTCACTATTACATATATCGCCATACCTATGCACTGTAAACCCGAAAGTCTAAAATTACATATTATGATGTGTAATTCTAAAACCAGATTACACGACGTATCGCAATTTTATACAAAACGTGTAAAAATGTACATTGTACTGCGTAATTTTACCCTTTGTTACAACGTGATTTTACAGTGTAGTTTCATTATCTGGCGGTCTATTATCATAATGCTACCATCCTATTTTTATCAACACTGTTTACATTATTGTCTCAATTTATGTTTCGTACATGTAGGAAGTCAATTTTTTATTTGTGCCAAATATATTTCACATAATTTGTACTTCCCAGCGTAGAAAAGTACAACTCTTGCACATGATCGCGAGCCATACTATTGCCATTTCGTTGCCAGACTAGGAGTCAGGCAATAGTATAGCAATAGTATAGCAACGGGATGGCAACAGTATGGCAATGGAATGGCAACAGGCTGACTCGCGATCACGAGCCAGTCTATCGCCATACTATTGCCATACTACACCAAACTGTTGCCATACAAGCCATACTGTTGCCAGATTTACTTTTTTACCACGGTCGGTAGATAATCTTAATCCATTTGAGACGGGTCTATTAAGCCAAACAAATCTCCGCCATGAAACATCAGCCCCCTCCGAAATGCTCTCAGATATTAATTCCTCTTCTCGAAACGCGCGGCCCCTCCCACACAATCGTCTTAATTGCGCCACCCAGCGCGTCCCGCCCCCTCCCCGCCGAAAACGCGGCCCGCAATATCTCAATCGCCGATACCGCCGCGTCCGTTATCCATCAACGTCCGCGCGTCATTCTGGCCTAATTGCGCTCGGGCGTGCAATTCGTCGGCGGGCTCGCGCGCGTCAATCCCTTTCTTGCCGCGGCCCATAAATATTTGACGGAAAGTAACGTTAATGAAGCGCGCGCCGTCGCCGGCAGACACGCAACCATAATAACCACGAGCGGCCGCTCGTTACTGCGAATCCGTATCGCGCGGCCAACAAACGTTCTGCGCGATATCGTTGATGGAACACGATTAATAAATAATCATTATGCGGCAATAAATAGCGCGCGCGTCTCTAATTATTAATGGCGCGGCCCCCGCGCCGGGACCGCACGTAGAGCCGGCCACTGACTGCGCGCCTCGTCACGCGCTGGTAACGCACCGCCACGGCGATTCATTGCGTATTCCGCCATTTTTACGCCCGGCTTTATTAATACCGGGACACGGACATTGGGCAAAGAATGCCGGCAATGAGGCGAAACGCGGCCACACGTACGCCCCGGCCGACACGAAATATGTCGCCGGACGCGAGACAGCGCGCGCTCAAATTATGCCGAGGCATCTCGGCTATTTGATTTAGTTGTTACCGAAGAGCCACGGGGGGCGCCGTTATTTACGCCCGAGAGTACGGCGAGGGAGAAGGGTGTGTAAAATGAGGGGTTGGGGTGGAAGGTGGATGGGAAATGCTGGGGAAGAGTTAAGGGGATGACGCGGCGAAAATGCTATTTTCGAGAATTTTGAACGAGAAAAACAGAGTGTGAGAGATACTTTATGATCAGGTTTTGATAGAATTTCAGTGAAGTTTTGGTTCTTCTTAAATTAATGTTAAGCCCCCGCACATAGATCGAAGCTTCGAAACCATGTTTTTTGTGTGTAAATAGTAGGGTTGCGAATTGTTCGAACAGTTCATGAACAATTCGAACTGTTCAATTGATAAAAAAGTTCGAACTGTTCG
>JABFPB010004028.1:0-15726 GCA_022817645.1 Ceratoteleas bidentatus | reverse complement strand
ACATATATTGCCATATACTGCACCAATATATTTTCAATATTGAAATATATTGGTGCAGTATATGGCAATATATCAGAATATATTGCGCCAATATAATGTCAATATATTTTCCTTTTTACCAGGGCCTAGTGAAAAAAGAAATTAGCAATGTAGGAAACATATATTCCAATACATTCACAATATATTTCCAATACATTCCCAATATATTTCCAATACATTCCAAATATATTGTAATTTTTGCAATATATTAGGAATATATTTCTAATCATTGCAATATATTTGGAATATACTTATAATTGCTGAAATATACTGGGAATGTATTGACAATATATTGGGAATATATGTTTCCTAATGGCCATTACATTCCTAATATAATCCAAATATATTCCCAATATATTTTTACTTTTACTAGGGACGCTAAAAGAAATTAAGACGAATGATTTGGAGTACAAACATTTTCTTAAATATTGATTTAATTATAAATAATATTAAAAATGTAATAAAATAAAATAAATAAAAAAATATTAATAAAATTAAAATATCGTTGAATCAAAATTGAATAACAAAATTATATTAATGGTTTAGAATAACAAATAAAAAATGGTCTAAAACTGGTTCGAAGATGGTCTGATTTCCAAATTTCGAGATTCATCAACTTTTTATAATATATATGACACATTTTTGTACTTGGGATATTGATGAAGTTGTTTTGTATTTTTTAAACGGAAAAAGTAGATTTATGGGACAAACGCCATTCTAATTCAAATATTGTGAGATTTTACAGTATAACTCAATTTGACTTTCTTGCGGAATAGACTGTAACTTTAATAATCTAGATAGTGGTTAATTTTTCGACCAATTTAGCAGGCTAATAAGTATTCTTAAACAAACAAAATTTGTCAATTTAACGTTTCGGCCATTTGTAGATGGCCCTCTTCAGAAATATTCATAGCGAATGTATTGGTCTTTGGGAGAAGGAGAAGAGAATTTTTAATAATCTAGATTAATGTGCCCTCAATAGAATCAGAATTTCAATAAATGTTTGGAGAACGTTTTGATTACAGTTTTAGCGAGGTTTCTGCAATTTAGAAAACGTTCTGCAAAGATCTAATTCAAAATGTGCAGATGTCATACGTTCATGAGAAAATATTTCGCGTTTGTTGGTAAATTTGACTGACATAATCCAATTTAATTACATTACATAAGATGTTTACTTCTCACACGTCTCCTGTACAGTGTTACCCACTAAACGGTTTTACCGGACATTTTAATTTGATTAACATAAAATATCAACAAACTATTTAATTTTGGACAACTGTTTAAATAAATGTATATATATCATTGCATCTATAACATTGAGAGAATAGTGATCCCAAAAGATACTATTTAACCGATTATCTGTACTATCAAAACCATCCACTATTTTTCCCATCACACCATTACTTGTTAGTTCCCGCCCACCGATGCTTTTCAAATTTAAACAGTAAAATAGGTACACTATTTCAATTTGAATCTCACATGCAGGAGATTCGAGTCACACGATAATTAATAAATTAAACATAATAAATATATTAATTTCCTGAGAAAGACATTTACTCGCAAAAACAATAAATTTTTATGTTCATTGAATTTTGTTGATGTATCTTCTTTATCTTACGGCAAAATTCCAACCATGCCTTAAATATATGAACACGAAAGTTTAAACTGTAATTTTTGGGATAACGTTTATCTCCATATATTTAATTTCATTTATATTTTAATTTAATTTATATTCTTCTAATTTAATTTATATTCTTTCCGGTCACCCACAAATTAGTTATGCGCACAAAATACTTACTGTAACGCAAAACATAGTAGTATTCAACTCGTAAAAGTAATTTTACAGAAAAAACATTTGTTGACATTTTTGAAAAGATACCCCCTTTCAAAATTTGGTTAAAGAACCAAAAAAAAATGTTTTTCCCCCAATTGTCCTTAGATTCTGCTCAAAATACTTCCTGTTGCGCAAAGCATATTAGCATTCAATTCATAAGACATTTCATAGCATTTAAAAATTTTTTTCGACTCTTTTGTTAAGGGCACCCTTTCGCAATTTAGTCGAAAATCTAAAAAAATGTATTTCGTCAATTTACCTCAAAATACGCTTAAAATGCTATCGGTAAATTAATTAATCTTTTTGGTGAAAATTGTGTAAAAATGGAATTATTCAAACTTCCTGGTTTTTCTCGGTTTTCAAGGTTTCCCGGTCCGCCTATAGCATTTAAAATTATTACAGCAAAATAAGCTGCTTATTTAAAAAAATAACAATAATTGCAAAAATTGTTTTTCGTGTCTAATATTTCAAAGTGTTTCAAAATGAGACACTTGTGTTTGCAGTGTTCTAAAGTGAGCATAAAATGTAAATTTTTAGCATACCGAAAACTCCTTGTATTAAATATTCGAAATTTTGCATGACATACATATTAAGTAACATTTCGCAATTTTCTAATCATTATTTCCAAAGTTAAGTAATGGCAATTTCTTTCAATTTTAATCATTAAATTAATTTTTTACAATATTTGTATTATTTGCTAATTTCCATAACCAGCTGTAATATTCTTAAACATTTTCAAAAAACTTTCTGATTCTTAAAACTTGCCACGCGTTTATTCAACTTTCAATTATGAAGAATAATAAAAAAACTCTAATCTCTAATTCTAATTTTACAATCCCAAATGTATATAAATTCAATTCTCTATACTCAAAAATTAAACCAAATCATCTAACGAAAAAACAATTCACCTACTGAGAAAATATCACATCCAACGAATTCATCACAAAAGTTTCATCAAAAAATTTTCAAATGGGATAAATTGAATCGTACAATACAGATGGCATAGTATTGAAATTGTTAGCGGATTTTTTATCCGAATAAGATATAGGTCTCTTAGTCATGCGTCGGAACCTCGGAAGCTCTCTCCTCTGAAGGGAGGAATGCCGGGTGCATAGCTGGTTGCGGAAACGAAGGGGCGCGCGTAAGTTAGCCGGACGACAGTGCCGAGGGCGAAAGCGCCGAGAGAAAGCGAGCTCGGGATCTAAGGGTGACGAACGGGGTTGAATCGTATAACCCCCCGGGTTAACCGATACCGGCAATTATCAACGCGCTGCTCCCTTCTAATTCTCAACGAGGGGGCTGAACGACGGGCTTTATGTATCATAGAGATATTATCATTTATCTGTTGACGCGCATCATTCTGTGTAATTACGGTGTACAGCATCTTTTCTGATACGAGATGCGGAGTTTTGTAGACTATTGTCTGACAGAATAACGAAGTGGACACATATCATTTTTTGCGAACGAAATATGAATTTGCTTTGGAAAAGGTTTGGTTAGAAAAAAATTACTAATTCTTTTTTTATCAATAAATTATGAATGGGTCTTGAAATACTGTGGAGTGGACAGTTATTAGTATGGTGATATCATGAAAATTGTCACTTAACATTTTTTTAACTTGATTAATTTGATTGTTAATTTTGGGTGTGAAAATAATATGCCTTTGATAATAGAGATGAGTTTAGTAAAAATATGTATGTTAATTTGTCGATCAAATTTCGTAATATTATTTGCATATCACATGCCTGTATGATGTCTGCACGTACATTTATAAAAGAGCATGTCGAATTATATAATTTAAGTGAGCTGTCATTCAAGATGGGTTACGTGTAAATAAGTACGCGTGGCGGGATCAGCATGCTAATAGCCCTTTGCCTTTTATATCGCCTCGAAGTTAAACATCAATTATCAGACCAAACATTGACCTGATTTTTAAGGCAATTTCTAGAACTTTAGACTAAAAATTGAATTAACCATTTATTTTTCAGAATATGAATTATGAAATACAGAAAAGAATGCAAGATTTAAGTCATGGATGAAAACAATGATTTCAGTTCAACGTTGGTCTCCCTCGTTTAAAAGAGAGACCAAATCTTATCAAACACAAATCTGTGATAACAGATTATAAAATTTATCCAAAATTTTGAAAAAAAGCTCAGATAATTGTAAAATTGCTCAACCAGCCGAGACATGTCGAGATAAGTCAAAACGTGTAAAAATATTGTCAAATTTCAAAAATTTTGAAAACTATCGAAGGATATATATCGAAGGATATCGAATACAAAGTCTAAAAAAAATTATTAGAAATTGTATGCCTACGTGTTTCCATGCGGTTTTTGTCCATTTTTGATATAAGTATTTGATAGTTTCTAATTGTTTGTATAAGTATTTTTCAATAGGGATTTTTGTACAACTCTAAAGAACTCTACATAACAACTATATAAAATTCTGGCCGTCACAATATTGACATCTCTTGAGTTATTGAAAAATATTACTTTTAAAAATAGTAATTGTCAATCTAAGAATGTTAAACTATTCGCGAGTTTTTGAAGAAATTTACAGAATGTCCAATTTTGCAATCTATTACCAAGTAATCATTTATTGGCAGAAATTTACATCATGCAAACTTCATTCTTAAGGCCAAGTCCAAAGCAAAGAGATAGTTTGAATTTTTTCATAATTAAAAAGAAAGTAGTAATCGAAAGCTGATTTTCTGACCTTTCCAACATTTTGCATTAAAATTCGCGTCTTTTGAACTATTTTTCGATTATTTTCGACAAAGCATTTGCAAGAAAGTTGTGATTCCGTTTTCGAGTCGACTTCTAACTTAAAAGATAAACTCCGAAAAACGAAAACACGATTTTCTTCAACATGCGTTGTTGAAAATGATCGAAATTTGGTTCAAAACACGCAGATTTTAATGCAGAATGTCGGAAAAGTCAGAAAATCATTGTTTTTTATTACTACTTTCTTTTTAATTAACAAAAAATCCGTTTTCGCGCCAAATCGGGAATTCAAACTTCGGCTATCGATTCGACATCACCTTAAGACGAAACATCACTCGAAGTTACTAGAACTAGGGTGTTGTTTAATTACATTGTTAAAACATTACAATATAATTTGATACTGAATCAATAAATTTTCTCACTCTGGGAGAATATCGTAGAAAATAAAAAAAGGCGTTTTGTTGTGTATCTTTTGTTAACCAATGTACCGCGTTTTCGAAGTGGGAAAACAAACGCGGTACATTAATAAACAAAATGTATAAATCGCAGGCTTTTCTTTTTGAAAGTCCAACATTCTCCCACAATCAGAGAATGTTTTAAAATCATTTTCAATTAGATTATCGATATTTTGTTCATAATAAGTAGAAACACCCTAACTCCGTGGTAGCAGACTTGACATTTCGTCTTAAGGGGACAACTTAATGGCATAGCTTGAAGAAGGCTTTTTCTTATAATTAATTGTGTAAAAATGAGTAAAATGAAATATTCTATCGGTTGAAACAATACAAGTCTGTAAGAGGCAATATGATTGTTTGAAATAGTCGATGTATTGTACAGTGGTAGCGATAAGTCTGGTACTAATTATCTATACCATCTATCGATATCAGTCTATAATCTCATCGAAATAAGGACGGGAAAACACATCAGTGTATTGTGCATCGTGGAAGTTCGTTTTCCTGTCGTTTGAAACGATCAATAAAAAGTTAAGCATTAAATGAACATTTATTTTTGCCAAGGTAACTTTGAAGTGTTAATGTTAGAATACTGAGAAGTGCAGGTGATACCACTGACAGTACTGTTCCGAATTCAACACATTTTTTATTCAAGACAATTTGATTATTTGTAATCATCTCCTGCATTAACCTTCGTCGTTTGAAACAGAGAAGAATAATGGGTAGTACAATTGTTTTCAAGTCACTGTGATGTAGTGCTAAAGTTGTGTACACAATCTTCGTGTAATGTTTCTAGTTTGAAAATCTTCAGTTCATAGCCTTAGGGTTAATGTATCTGATTATGGTACTGATCTTCAACTGCTTGAAATTTAGATAGTAACTTATAGATTTTTTTTGTAAAATAATTTAAATGACTTTCAAATCAAAACGGATAATAAATACAATAAATGTCTAACCTCTCAAAAGTGGGTTATACGAGTTCAGTCATTTCTATTTCGAGCCACCAATCAAACAAAACGGTCTTTATACTTGCTACATGTTTAACATTTCCCGTAAAAATCTACTGAAGATGACAAATGCCGATAACGTAGAAATCCTGACCGATACACCACCTCAATGACCCTCAAGTGAAACAAATTCTGCAAACGTCAAAAAAATTTTTTGTTGCAAAAATATTGGTACTCTCTAAAAACTATGGAAAAACTATGGAAAACTGTAAAATTTTACAAAACACTGATAGAAATTTTACGATTCAAAATCTTAGAAGAGCAGTTTTTCCACAGCCTAAAAAGTCTGACAAACATTCTGAAAATTTATTTTGTACGATATAAATTTTCAAGGTCAAAACTACATTTGCAGACTTTTCCAATATAACTGTCAGCAAAACACTCAGACATCCAAATTTCAGCACTTTTTGCCAAGTTTTGTAGACTTTGCAGAGTTTTTCATAGTCTTCAGAGATTATCAGAGTCTTGCTAACTTTTTCAGAGGAAATCCATTTGCAGATTTTTTCCATCAAGTCCGTGAGGCAAACAATGCACCATCTCGTCGCATTATGTCTTCATTTTGCCTTGCAACAAGTGTTGTTTGTTATCGATGCACGGCAATGACGATGCATGTATGGTATGCAAAAAGCAGCCGACAAAAACGGACCGGCGTTTCGAGACGTCAGCTTAATTGTGGCCGAAAAGTCTGCTCTGTTGTGCCGTTCGGAAAAATGCATGATTTGGCACGCTTGTCGAATCAGATAACACATCTGGCTGAAATATGCGACGCGGAGGCGGACCCGGCGCCCGTTGCACCGGCAACATAAAACTGTCATCTAATGAAATAAAGAAGGACGGCGCTGAGACGTCGCTCCTTGTCTGACGTATCGGGCGTGTAGTTGGCTGCATCCTTGTCTCAGTGACTTTTGGATCCGCCTTCGATGCCGCCGGCACGCGTTGCAGTACCGAAATAACGCTATTTATAACGAAGCGCATTATGTCTGTGACACCGATTCGCGCGATGTTGCGCCGAATTATACTCGCGCGGCGTGAAATTGGTGGGAGATAATCGACGAGTTTCGATTGGTGGCTGGGGTGTTAGGTTATTGAAAGTGGTTAAATGTGGTGGGAAAAAGATTTTTGCGGAATAAATCTTTTTGAGGAAATTTAATTCTAATTGGCACGACTCAGTGTTTAGTCAGGCGAAGTGGATTTTTAGTTGAGACTGTTAAAATTGAGGTGGATGGGTATTTTGGGGGAATAATTTACTATTTTTACAAAACCTAAACAACTATGATTAACTAGAACTGTTTTAATGTAAGAAAGGATTCTGCTTCAGATATTGACTAGAGCACTTTAAATAATATTATGATCCAGAAATAAAATTTCATGAGGGAAAACTAAATAACTTTAACCTAAAAAGATTATACTTTACGACAAAAGACTTTTTTACGCGAATAGCTGTTCTTCAAAATGAGCATTTTTACAGCGAGGATTTTCTCGCATTGTGAATCTGCTCCCTTTATTTCGAGATCCCTTCAATTTGCAGACTGTCACAATTAAAACTCAAAATTGCATTACCAAGATTTCAGTCAAATTTACTTTATCAGGACGCGTCATTTTTAACTGCATTACATATTCCATGCCTCTAATATCGGACTCTTATCTCGAAATTGTATAAACTCTAATTTTTCCAATTTTTCGAATAGAAAATGCTCCCCATTTTGTCCTATACTCAGTTTAGACAAAACTACATACATATATATATTCTATTGTAACTCCCGCAAACTTTTTACATACATTGTGAAATTAAATATGCCCTTCGAATTCCTCTTAACGATTCCTAATTATATTAAAAATACCCTTTAAATTAAATACACAGTCTTTTCACGTTTGAAGCATTCAAGCCTTAAATCGCAAGATCTCTCGCGAATAAATCGAAAATATTCAGAACTCATAAAAAATCTCAGCTCATAAAAATGTCTCTTAACTCATCGCCTTAATATTTCAAACCGTTATTTTTCTCCTTAAACCACCGAGACCGTCGCTAATTCAAGATTTCTAGAACTCCTCTAAATCAATTCAGAGCTCTTCGATCAGTAATACTTTTTAACTTTACGCCACAATTTTTAACTGCACCAGACCCATGTATCCTCCCCTGATACTTCTTTAGCTCGATTCCCGTTCCCTGAAAAACAAGCCCATCGCTCGTTTCCCGAGACAAACTCGTCAGCCTGAGCACCGTATACCCGTCGCGAGCGGCCGATCAAAACGGGCGCAATCATTCTAGTAACGACGTTCAACGACGAGAATAACCGCGCCGCTGCGCCTCGCCACGGGCGGACTCCCGCAGGATCAATGAGGGCTTCGCTGCGTCGCTTCTAAAGCGGCCGTGTAATGACGAGGCAAGTGCTCCACTGACTTACCGCAGCCCGGAGCGACCGGAAAACAGTTTCGCATCGATATTGAGGCGCCGACTTCCGGAAAGAGCCTATTGCACGTAGCCTTACGTCCCGTCCCGTATACCTGCGTGTGAACTTAACAAAATGCAAAATCTATGTCTGAAACAGACAAATTCTGTGATTCAAAATGCACCAGGATATTGGAATGAACAATTTCCAATTGTTAAAACAGTAATTTCTTTACATAATAACCAGAAAATAATGCCCGAATATGTTTAAACACCTACGAAGATTTTTTTAAGGCTTCTGAGTGATAACATTTTAAGTGCTTATTGTCTGAAATGGTTCAGTTTTCTTCGATATAGACGTTCAGTTTCAGAAAAAGATAGTTTTTCTAAAACTTGTCTACAATAAAATAAAACAATCCAATTAAAACCATTCCTAATAGACATGAAACATGGAATCCACGTGGAATATATGTAGATGAATATTCGAACGAGGATTCAACGTAGATTCGGCGTCGAATCTACGAAATTTAGTTGATTTGTCTGTTAGGGATTGACAATAGATTGGTATTTTACTTACGTTGGATTAGATTTAGACGGTCTGGTTCAGACAAGAGATTGTATTTCAGGAATCTTTTTTTACAGTGAATGTCCTATTAGATGCCAGTTTTCGCACAACAATTAGCTTCATCGTCGCAACATTAAGGATCCCCGGAATTCAGTCCTTATACAAAATCTTGTGTCTGCCTTTCACATTTTTTTGCAAATATCATTGGGCGATGTTTCGTGTATCTACTCGCCCCTCGTACGGATTACACGGCACAAAAGCGACGGAAGCTCTTTATACGGGTGTCCCGAAATGTCTTCTGGGAGAATTTTCGTGTTGTCGACGTCCCCCGGGTAACTCTAGAACAAGCGCTCCGCGAAGCCGCTGACTTCGTTTATCCCGTTAGGGTGAAATCTAAGTTGGCCCGCAAATGCGAACTGACATAACCTCTCATTTAAAGTCTTTTTGTAAACATTACCGAATACGTGTAAAATTTCGGAAAACGGGTTTCAATTCTAGGGACATTTTAGTGAGAATTTGTGAAAGTTATTAGGAAAGTTCTCATAGAAAAAAAACTTCGAATGTACAGGTTATGATAAAGCTTTTGGGAATCTATCTTACCAACAATAAAGAAGTCAGATTTTTCATGTTTTCCATTAGAGCAGCAAAAATGTATAAAAATGTTACATGAAAATGTAGTTAAGGTAGAACTTATCTTTCACCTTAAGACTTTTGCTTTGAATGGGTGAACGACCGAGCGAAGAGGGGTAATCAAGGGCTTTTGTTTATTGGAAGGGACGGAAATAAGAATATTCAAAGCGAAGGGTGGTAGGGAATGTTTTTCTTTCTTTTTCACTGTTCTTGGTAGAGAGTAATATGGCATGGAATTTTCCGGGGGAGATTAAAGCAGTTATTAGGAGGACGGGGGTGAGAGAGGCTTGACGAGGCTGGATGAAGGGAGTTTTGGTTATGGAAAATGATGACTGGTGGATTGTTGGAGAAGTTATTAGAGGGAAGAAACGGTTGGTGAAAATAAGGTCAAATAGGGGGAGGTGTCTCGAAAAAAGAGGGTTATGATTGATTTGTTATGAGATAAGTCGTTATACTAAGTAAGTCGAAAAGTTTATGAAGGATTAAAACGAAAACAAAGATGTCTGAATGTTTGTGAAGGAGTGAAAGTTGCTTAAATATTGAAAGATTTCGTTAGGGTAGTGATTCGAAAAAGGGTTCTTTTGAGATCTATCGAGAATCATCAATATTTGTGCTACATTCTTGGTCTGTTTTTAGATGTCTGAGAGGTACCTTTTAAAAATGTAGTATATGAAGAATGTAGTAAAACAAGAAACTTTTTCTTCGTCGAGCACGATTTATTATTGATCAGGTATGAAGAAATATTGAAGGTAAATAAAGAAAGAAACTAAAACCTGTTTGCATTTCAAGGAGTCCCATTTACTTTATATATAACATATTAAGAAAGGGAAAGATTTAAATTGAATAAGTATTTCAATTTTTTCACCCAAGTAGTTGGGCCTCGTTGATAAAGTCAGATTAGGTTAGATAATGCCACTTATTTATCTAACCCCTTAGTTGCGCCAAAAAGTGATTAAGACAATAAAACCAATAAGGATCAACATAAATCATAGATTATGGTTGTTCATTATCAGTCCATTCTTCCACTTAATTTTTGATATTAATGTGAACAAAAATTCGAAGTGCAGGATAAAACGTACACAATCTATTCGAATTTTTTTTCACATTAATCTCAAAAATTAAATGGAAGAATGGACTGGTAATGAACAACCATAATCTATGAACGTGAACAAACCACGGACTTCTAAGAAAAACTCAGACAAATAAAAAACAACAAATTTCTAGCAATGGGTCATGTCTACATTACCGACATATATGGAGTTGACAATCGAGTTTGTCCTCCTCGTAAGTATAGATTAATCGTTCTCTTACGATACAGCTTATTTTAAAAGCTGTTCGTCTAATATAAACGGAATGTGGGTCATTTGCATAAGATTGAATTTTTTGTTTCAATGAATTCTTTCTTTTCCTTAGACTAGACGGCAAAAGTTTGAACCAATACTTGAACAACTTCAACCCTACTGCTTTCATTTTGCAGAATGTTAAAATAAACACATTTCATATAGGCATAGTATATACAACAGTACGATAAAAGTGGAAAAATGTTCAATGCTATTGCACATTCATATATGATATTCATATAAGAAATTTGTATTTACTACATAAAATCTAATACTGCATAAAATCATATTTTCAATCAAATTTTCAAATACTGCATCTCTCACCCTTTTTGTAAACAAATATTTTAAGTAGCTTAACAAGAACTTTTATTAACTATCATAAACACGAGACGTTTTTAATCTAGACCATCAATTATGCACTGTAACTTTTCTCTTCAGTGAAGATAACGTTGTCAATGAACTTCCCGGATTCCCGTCGCAACGTCTCAATCTTCGCCCGACATCGTCGCCGACACCTTTCGGATTCGTTAGCCATCTCAGCCTCGAATGCCCGAAACTTCGACTGAGAACCACCGGGACAATGCAACAAGAAGTCCGACTTTCTCATAAGAATCCCGGCGCCGGCTCAGCCTCGTGACTGGAACGTTGATTAAAATTACGGAAATTAAACGGCAAACTAAAAGCGAATGGAATTAGACTCCGCGCGGGGCCATTTCTTTTGACGTCAAACACGCGTTCTGCGCCAACCGTTTTAATAAACTACCGACATCGTCAAATAATCCTGAACGTTATCTTTGCCGAGTGCCCTCCTCAGACGTTCGACGCACAACTTATACTTCAACCGGGCCTCATTATCCCGTCCGCGACGTTTATCCGCGAAATGGGCGCAGTTGGCTGGGTTTTTACGCTGGCTCAAAGGGCGAAATTTTAATTACGAGTTATGCCGGCCCTTTTTTCACGTCCAGTGGCCTAACTCGGATGTCGTCCTCGTGACAAAAGAGCAAAGGGTTGAGCCGTGTGCACTCTTTAAAGAGTTCACGAGAGTCCTAGGGAGTTCATAGAGAGTTCAAAAAGTTTAGAAAAATTTCAACGATTTTAGAAAGAGTTCAAAAAGTTCGAAAAGAGTTCAAAGATGTTAGAGAGAGTTTGAAGAGTTCGGGAAATTAGAAAAAAAATAGTTTTAATTATATTTTCTTACGGTACAATGCATTACGGTACAATTTTTCACCGATTAATCATCAGGTCAGACAACAAAAATTAACATACATTAAAAACATTTACTTTATTTTTATGTTTTTTATTTTATTATTTATTTATATATATATTTAAATACATTTTTAATTCTATTTCCCGCTCTACTAATTCCTAGCAGTTTTACATATTTCATATTACATTATATTTTGCACCTTTAATTAAATAAATTAACGAAATGTTGGAAGTAGTAATTATTTTAATGGAAACAAGATAAATTTTATTTCATTACAAAAGATTAATAACTCTGTTGAAAATATCCATTAAACATAAATAGGTCGATATTAAAAAACAGAGAAAATACACATGGAAATTCAAAAAATAATATTTCTATTTGCATATATATAGATTAATTCCACAGAAGTGAACATGAATTTACAGATTGCTCATAATATTCACTATTATAACCTATAGCAAATTTTGGCAGATTTTGATCAAAAACCGAATAGGTCCAGTTAGATGAATCCTATTAGTTCCTAATGGTTTTTTTATAGGGGCAAGTGTAATTTCCTAACTGAACAATAGACGTTAAAAATAACTTTTCGCTTATTCAAATATTTATATTAATATATTTCATTACCGTTAACTATCTAACTACGCGAATTAAGTATTAAGTCAAACAAACTTGTCAGTATGGTTTCGAACAATTTTACTGATCTAGTATATAAAAAGTTTTACTCGACGAAAACTAGACTAGATTCTGACAAGTGTTGACTTGTCTAGTTGTGTTTGCCAAGTTCTGGACAGTTTCTTGCCAGTAACAATTTGCTACAGCTTGGTCAGAGCCTTGATTAACGCGCTAAACATTAGTGAATTTGTACTTTTACCAATGATCAGAGACTCACAAAATCTTAATCATTGATAATAAAATATGTAACAGTAACTTGCATGTGCTTCTTCAAATCGGCCGAAGAAAACTTATCTGTACTCAGCACAAGAAAAAGAAAATATACTTTTTCGCCGTTAGCTTTTAATTTAAAACGCGATTTTAAGTGAGAGCCACGAGTGATAACTTTTCATTTTGCCTTGAATTAATGTCATTAACAAGTCGCTTCATTATTAAACGTCGAGATTTGTACCTTTCGGAAGGAACACAATCTACTAATGTACCCAATGAATTAGTGCTAATGGTGAGGTTCTAATCCAACAGTTAACTTCGGGACCAAAACATATCCGAAAGTTTCGGGCTGACACTAATAACGATACAATAATTACAGATTATACTTTAATTTTTGCTGATTGTAGCTGATCGACATTAGCAAAATGACAAGTGATATGGTTCGCAATAATAAATATTATTTAGTAAAGTGGAGCTTAATTCAACTTATATACCAATTAATAAAATTTGAACTTTGTCAACTCACTAAAATATATTTTTCCTTAAAGACAACTTTTTTCATTACTGTTATTCTAAAAAATGAACGGCGTTACTTAAATAAAAAAAGTAACTCATTTGAGTAACATTACTTTCAATGTTTCATTTTAACTCTAGCTTGCCATTCTCCCTGATTAGCTTCCGCGAAAACTTGCCAAATTTGAGAAAAAATGTACTTCGATGTCTCTTCATCAGAAGTCGTTCATTCTCGATACAAGACCACCCGCAAATAAATATCAAATAAAGTTGTAAGCGCGGACTCGAGAATCTCGCCGGGTATTGGAAATAGTTTGAAGTTCGCGGGAGTTCGGCGCAAGGTTATGAGCGCGCGTACGTATTTATGTGCGGCCGAGTCAACGAACTTGCGCGGACAGCAGCGTATCGATTTCGCGTCGCGAAAACGGTGCCACTTAATTGGCCGCATTAATGCATTAACGAAGCGCTTTTTTCCGCCGGCGATTTATGAAGTCCCCGGACACAATCAAATCGCCGGCAATTTACGGCGCGCCGTCCGCGCCGAAATTTATCGGCGTTCATTAAAATTTTTGTACATCTTGTCGCGATAAGGCTGCCCGACTAGCGCCGGAAATGGAAAGGCCGCGCGAATATGCATAATGTATGGCCGCGGTGTGACGAGCGTGCGGAATGCCGTAACTAACTGGACTGCACTTTTCGGGCCGAGTGGCGCGTGCGTTATTTCGACCGCGTAAATCAATCGACGCGAATTGCGACACCAGATGGCCACTGCGGGCGATTTCGAGCAAATTTTTACCGGCAAGTCGAGCTTCTTTGCGACGCGAAGCAGCTCTTGTAGAAAATGTAATGTGGCATGCTACATCAGACGTGTGGGCCTCATCAGGAATTGATGTGGCAAACATGATCGAAGGAGTCCTGATCAAAACCATACGAGGCCCTTATGAGGTATTTCAATGAGGCAGTGAGTCAAATGTAACGGTTCGAATCGGTGTGGCCCTGATGTGGCATGCCCTTACAGTGGCATGCCCTTACAGTAGGATGCCACATCAGGAGCTCATCAGGAAAACTGATCAGGTTCTAACCAGGTAATTTTAATGTGGTTCTGATATGGCAACCTGATCATGGCATTATCAGGTTTTGGTTAGAGTGCCATATCATTGGATGAGGCTAACAAGATCAGGGCCTCGTCAGGTTAAGATAAGGCAAACCACATCATAACCTGGTAGTATGATATTCATATCACATTCACTCATATATATAATGTTCCACTAGCTCGGGGACAAGTCAGACAGACTACAAACGGAGCATCGACGGTCCAATTCTCGTCTCAGTTATTATATTTTTTCGGCACAATATGAGTCTGATGAGGATTCCTCATCATGTCCACATCAATTCCAACCGGTACCGATAGTTAGGGCCTGATATGGATACCTGATGAGTTTCTGATCAGGTGACGTGGTATCCTGATCAGGCACTGAAATCTAGTTGTAGATGTTGTAGACATGGGGAATAATGCACATTTTGTTTTGTCGGATATTAAACATTTGTAATAATATTACGTAGAAGATTGGAAATTTATAAATTTACACATATGTAATTGAAGTGTTGAATGATAGTAAGTTAATATAGCCAATGTGGTCATTTGATACGACGACTGTATAACTTTAATAAAGTGATAATTTTAAACGATAATTGCGAAATTAGAGTGACATTTATTAACGAAATTCGGGCAAATATAATACATTCAACAGTTATATTACTGTATGTATAATGAATGATACAATAAATAAATAGTTGTATCAGTCAATTTTACTAATTATTTACACATTTAAGATACGTTAATATCAACAGAGGAATTCTCTGAATAAATGTCACTTCCAAAATTACTCTAGACTGTTTCATTGTCTCAATATGAACAATTAATGTATCGGTTGTTAGTTAATTTAAGTGGCTCTTACATGAGAAAACTCGCTAGATATACTTAATTCGGTTTTGAATTCGGTAGTAAATAAGAAAGCCGGTGATAAAAAGCAAAAAACTCACACAAACAAAAACGTATGTCAACTTCCCCGATAGAACAAGATGTATATTATACATATATTAGATGGACATTCATACATAAAATAGATATATACATATAAT
>JABFPB010004027.1:0-15745 GCA_022817645.1 Ceratoteleas bidentatus | reverse complement strand
TTCATTTCAGGCACGTGACTTAAATTTACTGTACAAAATACTGAAACCGTATCTTATCAATGTATTCAACATACATTGCTTTTACGGTATTTCTACCTTAAATCGATTTTACGGTTCATGTACCGTAATTGGACTTCCGAAATTTTTAACAGTGTTGTATAGTAAATTTCGGAGTATATTGTTTGTTCAAACATACTAAACTAAAGCGGTCTATGGTTCGAATTTCACAATTATGACAATTTTCAATGTGGTTTCAATGTAATTGATCGAATAGAACTATTCAGACTATAATTTAACCATATTATTAATATCAAATATTATTTATTGCAATATGTGTCACACTGTCTTTACACACAGAGATTATGTGATTGAAAATAAACAAATTATCGTTTTCAGATAACTCCGTAGTTTGTTTACGAAAACGAAGAATATATAATTACAATTAATTTTTATAATTACAAGGTACAGCAAATATTTTCAATGGTTGCAAACAGACGACTATATCTCTAGTCAAATGCCTTGAATATTGAGCATTCGTTGAAAATTTGGTGACACATTAGAAATATTAAAACAGAATCAGATACATACGTCAGAGTTTTCCTGATTTAAGATTCGTTGTTATGGCAAAGTGATATTTTAAGGCTAAAACCGCAAAGAAACATAAGCAAATAATTTAAACAATGCAAACTATTGGTAAATCAGTATTTCGAACATTCATTGTCATAACGTGTCAAGGTGCATTCACTTTTAGAATGTTCACCAGGAATAATAACCATTAATGAATCATATAATACACTTAGCATCTTTACATTCCAATAGTTAAATTTTAGTATTTAACAAAATAATGAGATTTTCGCATACAATTTGCGAAAATCTCAACGAAACTAACAAAACTAACGAAACTAACAACGAAACCAAGAAAACTAACAAAACTAACGAAACTAACAACGAAATTAACAAAACTAACGAAACTAACGAAACTAACGAAACTAACGACACCAAAAAGAAATGTGCAATTAAAAAATCGTAACTGCAAACACTGTCACATTAAAACTAACTTCTAATTACAATCTTATATTCAAATTCAATTTTTGTGCAAATTTAATATTATTTTCTTTCTTTATCTCGACGTCTTCACAAATACAACATAACACATAACCTCAGCCAAGGACTAAAGTACCAGAACATCCTTAACTCCAAAATTTACCACAAAGTACAATCAAACTGGCCTAATCATTAATTAGTTTCCGCTCAGTCGATTTCGCCGAAAACTCATTCAAATTGCCGCGCTGAAATCACACTCGCTTTTCGCCGTTTTTTCGACAGCGGCCAATTCAGGTCCAAAAAATTGGCGCGCAATCATTTCGCACCGTCAACCCGCGAATTTTCATGCCACCGCGGCGTGGGAATTGCACGCCGCGTTGTCCGAGTTATTATAAATTGTTTGTCGAGCGCAAAAAGTGGTTACGTCGTAACGTGGCGCGGCGTATTAATTTCTCGATGGTAATTAATACGGCATACATTTCGGCGCGGCGTATTTACCGAACTTGATATCCTGGGCGTGTACGCACGATAGATACGCACGCCGGCTTTCAAGCGGGCGCGCGTATCTGCGTTAGCCCTGATCAAATACGCCGAGTCTCGCACGCCACACTATCAGTTTCTGCGCCGGCACTACGTATAGGGCATAGATACAGACGTGGTTTATGTCTACGCATTACGGCGATATGATTTATTAGGTGACAGTCTACAGTCTGCCCGGCTTTGACAATATAAACAACAATCGTGATTTATTTATTATTTTGATGGATACGCTTGCGGCGGCGGCCTGAAGTGCTGGAGATTTATGCCTTTGCTTCGCCGCGCGTCTGCAAATTACGCGCCGCCAAGTGGCTCAACTTTGAGACACCTAAATTCGACATTTTTCTCACGGAGAGTTTCGGGGAAGGTTCGGCTACGGCGGCACTGTTGCAAACTTAAGCTCCGTGATTCGGAAAAGCTGCCGGAGTTTCGGACGTTTGCGTACGCGATCTAGGGTTTACGTTGCAAATGGAATATTCGGCGGGAGTTCAGCGATTTTTTTCGAAGGATAAAACGGGAGGTGGAAATGCTTAGATGGTTTTGAAGCAATAGAAAGTTCAAGGTGTATGGTAAAAATTGCAGCGGTTGTAAAATTTGTTTAGAAATAAAATGAAATATGTTTATTTCAAGGTTAGAGGGAGAAAAATGCCTGTACGCTGAAACGCAGAGATTGTAAGGGATATGATGCTATAATGCGTCAGCCCAATCGGAACAACACGTTTTTAAACGTTTCTTAGACATTAAGGGTTTAATGAACGTTCCTCAATCGTTTTTACGTTTGTGTACGTTTGAGGAGATATAACTGATGTTAGTATTAGTAATAATATAAAAAATAATAACATTAAAAATGCATAAAGAATCACATTATTACAATATGGTTTACTATGTGTAATTATTGTGTGATTGCAGTGAATTACCATTTTAGTGAGCCAAAACACATTTTACTTCCATATTAACATAATTTTGGAGCTATTGAGAGTGAAACACAGTTAGGCTAATCATAATGATATGATATAGTAATTTCGCATTCACTTAGTTTTTTGGCATAAGTTACAATACATTTTTCTGAATATGAAATAATGATTTTCCTTCGTGCCAGATTAATTTAAAGATAATACATTTAATCTAAGGACTGAATTGAAGTTTGTTGTTTCTTACTAAATTTTCCGATTTTTTGTCGTAATCATTACAGCGGAAAAAGTATACGATAGAGTATAATTTTTTGAGAAAATAATTCTCCCGCCTGAATACCGGTAATTTGCATAATTTTAAACACAATCAATGTTTTCCATATTCAAAGACTCACGTGTCGGGTATCAGAAACTTGAAATGCTCAAATCTAGATTAATTTCCTAGTCCAACATTACTATACCTAGAACCTGTCGTTTAGACGTCCCGATAGAAGGGCAAATCCATATTTATTGCCTCAAGCGATAATTCGTCGTTGGTTTTTCCACGCGATTCGAAATTGTTTGATTGGTTTTAACCGAAAAACTACTGAGCTGTACAATTTTCTGTGGGATCCACCGAGAAAAAAGTTTGGTATAAAATTACCACACCTTGTACACTGGGAAAAAGGGTGTGTTAAATCAACTAAATAATTAAATATTAAGTAATATGAGCTATGTTGCTTCATCATAGTAATATTCGACAAAACCACCATTTTAGTTCAACACGGTATCGCATAGCAATGACGCTATTACAAAGTAATTCCAACATCTGAGGCTAACTTCATTTTAAATGTAAAACCTCATTTTTTCCCCAGTGCAGAATTTTCATGTCTACACATCTTTTTTGGAACATTCGCCTACGTCCAATTTTTAACTATTCCATCGAAGTACGCAGGAAGCAGACCACTTCGTCCCTCCACCTGCACCCCCGAACACAAAATATAAATTTGATTTCGATCGCGAGTCCGTCTTTATCATCGCCCATATCAATTTACTGCGCACGAATCCGTCCATATAAAGGCCCTTGCAAGCTGCACCGAGCACCTTAAACCGCATAAACGGGTCGTCCCAATAAAACCAATACCAACTCGATGCGACTTTTTATTCGCCCTCCGGCTCCATCAGCTTTCATTTTTGACCGGATTCACCGTCTCCCCCTTTTCTTCGTTATTCTCGCCTTTCCGTCGCTCCGCCGCCATTTTTTCTTTATCTTCACCGGAGTCGCGCTCCGATGACCAAGTCAATTCCGACCGCCGACATTGTGGCCCGTCGCGCCTTTGCTGCGCTTTTTCGCTTGTTGAAGAAATTTGATTTCGTAATTCACGTGAGAAATCAAAGTGCCGCAATATTCGCCGTAGATGTGCGCGTGAATATGCTTAAAGCGATCTTTTCGGCGGCGAACTTTTTCCCGACGACTTTGACGCGAAGACCTTTCGATATCCGCCGGTGACTTTGATGTCTCGTCCCGATCCCCTGACTTAATTATCCGCGAAAGAGCGCGCGACGTTGAAGAACAATTATTGTAAAACCCCGATGCAAAATGCGGATAAACGGCCGCCGATCGGCAGAACTTTGTCCGAAGGATCGCTTCGAATTTCGAGGGTTTATCGATAACTCTTTAAATAGATGTTTCAGGATTTAAGGTGATTATCCCCGACTAAATGAGCTTCGGAGCGCGGCGCCACCGGGATTACCTTGCTGCCCGCGGCGCTGTAGTCGATCTTGGCCCCGATACACTTTTCAGTCGACGTCGATATTTCAGCAGTTTTATCCACTGCCGCGGAAAATATTGAATAAGTGTGAGACGCGGATCGAACGCAAGGCTCTTCTCTCGTTATCGAGGTCGCGAGAGATCCTAGGTAAAAATGAACGTATATGGCACATAAATTCACACATATATGTCTAAATGTATATGACATATATGCCAACATATATGCTTAATATATGTTGATTCTTACCACATTGAGAAAACGAAGTGGTAAGAATTAGCCATTTAAGTGGTAAAATCTTACCACTTGAAGTGGTAAAATCTTTAATGATATATTTATTAACATTTTACTTATTGATATTTTATTTATTAATCAAATACTTGGTTCTTATAAAAAAGGATTAATCTTTAATGTTAATTAGTATTAAATTCAAAAAAGTAAATTGCGTAGTAAATTTAAATTAACTAAAACTGTAATTTAGCTCTGTTATACATTTAAGGTTATGTTTCATGATTTGCAATAGCATTTTTTAAATGCAATATTTATCATTCCAATCAAGTTATCTGATATTTAAATAGCATTCAATACACATTACTTCAGTTTTGTAATAAAAATGGTTCATTAATACTTTAAGTGAAATATATTATTAGTTACCATTTCAAATAGTAAAGCTTTACCACTTGAAATGGTAACGTTTACCACTTAAATTGCTATTTTAACCACTTAGTTTTCTCAGGGCGAGTTTACAGAATACATACAGAAAAATACTTATTTAAAACTGAGATATATAATGTTTGATTCAGTATGTCAATATATAATGTGAATACGACAGTATTACATATATGTTGTTCTGTAACATGTTGGACTTGTGTGGTAGATTTTATGTTAACATTCAAAATTAAATTTTCCATGTAGTTTAAGTGATATTTTGTTGATGATTGGTAATGTTCTTATTCTTCCTATTAATCTAAATGGGAACTTTAGTAGGATTTCATTGGAAGCAATGGATTTTTTCCGAGTATTTTTAATGGAATTTTTTTTAACCGAATATAACCGCCTTATAACCATTAAAGTATGTCAAAACATTTGTGTATGTCAATCTGCACTTTTAGAAATTACCGTTTTATATGCAAAGGAGAGTAGTTTTATTATCATTCCGTTCACTTTAATTCAATTTCGTTTGAAACGGAACGGATTTATTTTAAGGTAAATAATGTATTCGTTTCATAACACAAAGTTGTATCTATTTATAATGATCAGATGATAAAGTCATACTGACAAGATTTCCTCCATTATGAAAGGAATAGATTTTCACACGACGTACAAAATTATTGATACTTTTGTACTGAACGACTAATCCACTCATTATATTTTTTCTTTTATTGTGAAACTATCAAGAGTGAACTGATTTTACTTTCACTGTAAAAAGAATTCCTTTTGTAAGAATTTCTTCATCGATTGTATACGTGAGAATTGTTACGTCGCAGTAGTGGATTTCAAGTTTGGTCAGACAGTGGAAGGGGTCAAAGGCGGGTTACAATTCGGGCGCCTTTTGGATTCGGAATTGTATGGTCTGACGATATTAATTGCACAGCAATAATTCTCGACAATATTTCGTTACGCGGTGCATACAAATTATTCGATTATTTAGTAAAGCGCGGTGTAATCGAATTTATAATGTAAGCAATATTGTAACACAAACATGGAGTAAAATTCATATTGCTTTATTATAAAGTAATTATAGAATTTCTCGGCCTGGAGGAAAAGATATGTACTATGGTTATTGGTTTAATAGTCAATGCAGGCTGTATGTAAATACCGAGTCCAGTTTAAATGCAGAAATGAAACTTCAGACATTTAATTATTTCTTAAAACTGAATACAAACTAATATCTCATTTACACGGGGAGAAAAAATGTCTTTGAGACAACAACAATGTTGTGCTGAAACGAGAACTAATTAATAAATCAAAAGTAATCAAAAGTAGAAATCAAAAGTAGAAATTTTGTTACAAATTAATATCTAATTCGTTCTAAATTAAAGCTTAGTTTTTATTTAATTTTCGCGAAGTTAGTGTCCCAAATTTATTCATTACCCATTAATCGCTCTCTGAATTGTTCGCAACGCGAAAAAAACATGTTCGAATAATTTGCAACACTTTCTACCGTTTCTTCCGCGCATAAATCTCGCGCGTCTATTTTTCTTTGCTATCGCGTTTTTTTCAATAACAAAAGTAATGGTCAAACCAAACTGCGGACAATCCATTCGCCCATAGAATCGCGACGTTTTCGAGAAGGGAATTGGAAAACATTTGGTATCCGGCGATCGCGCATGTCTTCCCCCGTAATAATTCTTCATAATCTCGCGCGGCGCAATGAAATTCAGTTTCGGCCGTTCCGTGAAATGGCTTTTACTTTTATCATTTGCGCTTTCGTTGACTCGGCAAATAACGAAACGCCGCCGCGTTCCGCAGTCAACTGAGCAACGTATACACCAATTTCACTGTCTTTTCATTTTTCTTACTCGTGCGTCTTTTCGGTCGCAATTCAACGTAGTTCGGACCCTTTCCGCCTCGACCAGCGGGCAAAAAACATTTTCCATCCAATAACGAAATAAAAACCAGTTCCAGCGAACTTGTCCTCAAAATAGGATTAAAAAATCTTTTTGCCTCTTTTTTACCTCATCAACAGGGTATAAAACATATCCAGTTATACCACCAAATAAAAACATGTTTTAGTGTTTTTTTCCTAAGAAGGGATGTTAAAATTTACTTATTTATACTATTTTTATAGGATGTTAAAACAACACTTGTTTATCCAGTTAAAAAAGGCAAAACAGATTTTCACCCTGCTCTTTGCCAAATCTTTT
Organism: Ceratoteleas bidentatus; assembly: GCA_022817645.1. Taxonomy (NCBI): domain Eukaryota; kingdom Metazoa; phylum Arthropoda; class Insecta; order Hymenoptera; family Scelionidae; genus Ceratoteleas; species Ceratoteleas bidentatus. The sequence continues at coordinate 8,638 of JABFPB010004027.1, read as the reverse complement.
CCATCCTCAAAACCATAAATTGTCGGCCCGTTTGCAGCACAATTTCCGCGCAATAAAAGTTGAAATGGGAGCGGACTTTGCACCGCAATCATTATCTCCGACAGCGAGCTCATTACTAATTGTCCGTGAGTTTATCGCGGCGGCCGATTTGCGCAGATTAAACGGACTCGGCCGGGCGAAAAATGTCCTCGCGTGCGGCGGCGTCGCCCAAAATATCGGCGAGGCTCGCGTTACCTGCGAGTAAAAAAAGTCGCGGCGTATATCGCGCACGACGAAACAATTCATAGAACGTGGCAAGCGAAACCAGAAAGAATCGATCGGGCGGACTTCCAAGATTTAGTGGCCCGGGCACGATTTATTTGACGCGTTTAAATGCCTACTTTATCGTTGCGCTTAGTCGAGTATTTAAAGCCTGCGCGCAATAGTTTTATCGGCAAGAACACTCCACCAAAATCCGAGGCCTCGGCGTTTCGATATTTGTTACGAAAAAACAAAGATTCCCGCGACAATTTTTCACTCGACTTCTAACCTAGTTTAATCGCGGCCCGAGTAAAAAAATGTTGTCAAATCGTGACCAGTAATTGATCATTCCGACAATGAAATCGTTTTCGATCAATGAACTTTTTTTTTAACCGAGGAGACTTTTTTTAATCAAGCTTTTTTTTAACCGACGAGACTGGAGCCATTTTCAAAGTATTCGGTAATTTGGGCGCGCGGTTTTAACGACGGCTTTTATTTATTTCGGCCTTTGATAATGTAATCGTGAATTACGAACTTTGTTCCCGCCGGCGCTAGCCGGAGTAACATGTACTGATAAGTCGGCCGGTTTTTAGGTCAAGTCGCGCGATTAAGGATTTCAGTCCGATTTGGAGTGACCTGTGCGATCGAGTAAGTGTAATTCTGAGGCACGCCAATTGTGGGTGTTGCTTGACGAAAGTGCGACCAGCACGATTTTTTAGGAAACTTCGACTATTAGAATGAGGAAACGCAAGGTTAATAAAACTGAAATGCAGGTAATACATTAATGTGTATATTTCTGAATGTATTTATTTAATTGACCAAGATTTAAATGATTATTATTTATACATATTACTCGTTTCAATTCCAATGCATTCCACTGATAAAACCTCCGAAAATTTACAGTAAAAACTGTTGAAGACTGTGCAGTATAAAGATAATATAATATAAATACATTTCTTTTCATAATGAATACATTTCTCTTATATCTGCTATAATAGTGTACACACTATTTTAAAACTGATAATTATCCCATCCACCAACAGCTGAGTCATTTCTCACCTTAATCCCCCGAACAGCAGAGCCACATTTCAAAATTTTCGCCCGAAAATGTATGCCCGGTTAATTTGGATTTAATGAACGCGAGCCCAGCTCGAGCGCCCGGCAATGATTTCACCTCGTTTTTCCGCCAAAAATGACGTCGCACGAAACAATGGCGGCGGAAATTTGGGCGCAAAAACATAAACGTTGTTCGGCGCCCGAAGCGCAATTGAAAAGCATAATTACGGGAATGCCTCGGAATAATGGCGCGTCGGGTTTAAAGAAACGGAAAAAAGTTATTTGCAGAGGGAATGTTTTTTTGGCGCATTCCTCGGTTCGTGTTTAGTGACTTATTGTGCCACTAGAGGAGGTCATACATGAACAATCTCGGCTTTTATGTCGCCAGCCGGCTCAAAGTTTTCTCATTGCGTAATGGTCCGTGGCGCGCGGCGTTATGGCTTTTCCCGGCGAGTAAACGAAAAATGCCGCGGTTGTGAGAATTTCAGAAAAAGAATTCCAGCGTGAAAGCAATATGTCTGTGTTTCACGTCGATGAAAGCGCGCGACTTTGCCCCGTTTGACGTCCGATAAGTCCTCCGTGAAACACAATTTCGTCTTGTCGGCGGGACAAGATAATGGCTCGATTAGAAATTGGCCACAACAAATTGTGGAAACCGCTTCGGTCACAAACGCTTTTCTGGCAGAGAGAACCTCAACGTTCCGAACTGCATTGAGAGAAAACACAATTTAAGTCGATGTCTAAAAATAATTATTATTTTTTATGTCAATATATATTCATCGATCGTTATTGCATTGATATTAAAAATAATTATCGAAAAGTTCTTTAATAAATTATCGAAGGATTCAGAAACTCGGGAACATATTTTACGGTAAAACAGTCGTTTTTATTCGATTTATTATGCATTCCCCAATTATTGTTTATTTATTCTTATCCGCGAAATAAGCCAAAAAAGGTAATTGTACTGTTCAGTTAAATGCAGAATGTTCGTCTAAGAAATGCAAACATTAAAGCGCAATTTGTCTGCGTCACAATTACGTACAAGTTGGCAGTTTACGTTCGTTAACATCAGATAATAATGTCTTTTAATAATAATAAACGCATGCTCATCTTAACGTCATGTGTGCCACGAGAAGCCCATTACGGTTTCCATTATGGTTCTTCCGGCGTATTATCCGTCGGATATCCCTATGGCGTTTACATGGTATGCCAAGCACGAGTCTTTAAATATCGGTTAGATCGGTATCCCCAACGGGAACATACAAATTAGACGTCGGTTTACTGTTTTAAAATTGTATGCCAACCAGCCTTCTTTAAACGATTTGCAAAACCATAAAATCTTATTTATCCCTTGGATCATTTAATTTTTGAATATCGAATTTCAACATGGCTGACCAAAACTTTGGTTATTCCCTCATTTGTTTAAAACTAATTGAATTGAATTGCTCTGTTAAATCCAAATGCATCGCAACCAAAATTTAAATTCTGAATATCGAAATTCATTATGATTGACCAAAATCGTGATTTACAAAATCGTGACATTATTTCGATATTTGACAAAACATTTGCGTGGTTGGTAATTTGGTCGCCGGTTTTGCCAAAATTCCTATCTGCGTCATCATTCGCCGTCATTGCTAACTCTTAGCTGCGTCCTAGCCGAGATAATTCCCGAAATTGTGGCGGCGCCATGTTTATGCGAGTGCAAGCCATTGCTTGAGTGTGCCTAATCGGCCATTCGCTAGATTAGACAGAAGCCTTAATTATAAAGATCCTGATTGGTTACATTCTCCGGAGGATTATTCCGCGCGGCGACTTAAGCGTAACATAAGATTAGGGGTCCTCTCCGAAAGAAATTCGCAAAATATCGCGCCACGGCGGCCGCCTGTTTCCCCCTTTCACTAATTGCCCCGTTTTTCGTCTTAAGTTTAATTAACTCGACACATTTTTTCCCGGCACACTTTCTTAGCATTTGCACGATGACTTTTGTTATTCATTTACTCAGCGCATTATTGGCTTTTCTTTATAAATCAGCCCGAATTTGAAATGTCGGATGTAGGTAGACAGTTTTATGAAATGTGGAGTTTTTTAGCTTTTGGTACATTTTCATCGCGAAATCTCAGAGTTACAAAGTATGACTTAACTGTTTATTCCTGAAAACCACATATTTGATTCTTATTTTGATTCCGATCTTAGTATTGGGACGTTGGTCCTGAATATAAAATTTGGGACTTACTCGCTGGGACTCTTACTCGTTGAGATTTCAAAGATTTCCAACAGTTTACGTTGTTTCTGCATAACATTTTTCTCGACGATGATTCGACGTTACAAGACGGCAGAATTTAATTAAACAAAACTCCGGGCTCGCCCGTTCGTAACGCACACGACTACAAAAAAGCAGGCAACGGAAAAAAGAGGCAACGGCGGAAAAATTCGGACGCGAGTAAAGCAATTAAAAGTTGCTGCTTCAAGCGCTACTTCAGTCGCGGCGCAAAGTGACGCTCGACGACGAAATTGCAAATTTCGCGGAATGGATTTCGCAGCGGGATCGCGGCTTTTAAAGATCGGAGCGCACCCGAAAAGTCCTCCATTTCGTCATATCTGTTCGGCAATAGCGCACTTTTATGCCGTTTTAATTAAGTGCGTCTTCGCGGCATTATTGAACGCACGACGGCGCTCAACGGCGAGCGCAAATTTTTTTCCCCGTTGGTGCACGCGGAAAGAAGACATTTATGAAACTTTGCTTTTCTATCAATCGTAAGGCTGTTACACGTAAATTGCTATTTACTATATTTTTATAGTAAACGAAAATTCTATTTCTTAAAAAAAACATTTTCCACACAGAGTCTCGAACCCGCGATCTTGAGGTTTACAGTCGGCGACACTTCACCTTCACCGCCGACACTGTTGACATTCGAAGCATTCGATCTTTCTTCTGTTCGAATCAGTGAGTCATTTGTTTACAGCATTATTTGCGTTAAAGCAGTTTTTACTAGGAATTTATCACAATTTACTACAAAATATAGCAATTTATACTGTTTTGGAAGCTTTGTCTTCGAATTACTATAAAGTATAGCACTTTTTGATACAATTTTTCCCTCCGTGTAAAATATTTGTCTTATTCCGTGGGAAAAAGACAATGGATTGCACCCGATAAGGGCCACGCCACCATAATGTGACTGGTATATTGACGCAAAAACGAGAACGCGCGATACACATTTTGGCCGGCAATATTTTCGTTTTTGTATTTTCTCAGCGACTGGTCGGTAGAAAAAACTGACAAAAACTCGAGTAAACAAACCCAAACGGGCGAAAAAATACAGCGCGACAGTTCGGCGAGTTTTTTCATCGCGGTTATTGGCGAAATAAAACACCAGGGCTCGGGTGAGCCGCGAAAAATGACTATTAAAAGTTTCCGTCCCGATGATTTTGGCGAAATGATTATCCCGGCTGACCGTCCGGGATTAGGGCGCTTCGTCATATTATCAAGGGTCGCGATCCGTTTACCTTGACGCCAGAAAACTTCCTAAAAAAGCCATAAAAAGTTGTCGGAATCGGAGAAGTTTTATACGTCTCTCTCCACCGAAAAGACGTCGTCTCCGGTGGTGCCATCTTTCGTGAAATTTATCGCGCGTCAGATCGATTATTTTACATAAAGAGCTGGGAAAGTGTGTCGTCAATTTATAATTTTGTAATTCACTTGGAAGGCTCCGGCGGTGCTGTAAAAGGTGATGCAGGTGAGGTTATAAAAGTAGTCGAATGATTCTGTAATAACTGTGTTATGGCGTCGTGTTTATTTTTATGATAATTGGGCTTGGTATAGCCGCGTTAACCTCTGTTTCTGACGTAATTGCGCCAAGTGACAAATTATTGGAGGAGTTATAGAAAAGAAGTGTCCGTAAGAAGTTGTCGTTAGCAGCTGATTCGAAAGAACTTTTTAAAGGGAATAACGGGAGAGAAATGGTTATGTCAATTTAAGAAATGTTAATAAACGTTAGAAATAAGGGATCGTAAGAGAAAAGTGTATGGGAAGTAACATAAAAGCTTGTATTAATACGAAGTTGAATTGAGAAAAGGAAGTATAGTTCTTAACGTTTCTTTGGATATAAGTAAAGAAACTAAGGCATATGACGTTTTCAAAGAGTTCTATAAGAGTTTACTGAGAAGAAATGATCGACATTAAATGGTCCACAAGGAAGTAGAGGTAAAAAATAATCTGTCGCAATTTATCCGAAGGGAATGATCGATGTTCAGTAATCCATAAAAGTCGATCTATGTTTATCTTGTTTATCTTATAATAACAGCCCTGATAGAACATCAATGTTTTATTTATCTAGTATGTAGAATATGTATGATATACATCTATTATATGTATATGTCTATTTTATGAATGAATGTGTTATACATACGAAAATTGTATAATATATGTATAATATACATCTTGTTCTATCGGGGACATAGCAGATATTTTATAGCGGTTGTACTTGGGTTCACATCGTATAATCACAACCAATTTTAGGACAATAACAAATTTAATCCAGTAATGGCTATATTTTTATATTAAATCTAAAGAGTGTCTCATAAGTTAATTAAAATATCTTATTTTAGATATGACATTTTGTTGTATCAAAACCCAAATAATTGTTTGAGCAATTTAACATTCGCGATTTTTGGGAGGGGAGAGGGTTCATTTTCGCACCGATTTTTACCAGCGAAGAAAAAACTTCACTTCTGACAAATTCGTACAAAAACGTTACTGTTGGTATAATAAATCATAAATCAGAATAATCTCGCATGACAACTGTTACATTCGAATTTATTAGAAAGTATCGCTATTTTGATTTATCTGCTGTGTTTATTTCGAAAAAGTGAAATTTAACGAATAAAGTGAGATTAATTCGCAATGATATAAATTAAATGATTAACAAATGTAAGTGTACGACATTTTGTTCGGATTTATGTCTCCCGAAGATCGAAAATTTCGATTACAACATTTGCAAGAAAAATTCATTAATGGTAATGAATTAATGATAAAATTGCATAAAAGCCAATCACACGAGAATATTGGTGAACGAACTACGTCAAACAATTGTGCGCAGTTTGCAGGGCGAATAAAAGCAATTCCTGACTTTCATCATATTTATTTGAAAATTGACTAAAAGGCAGGGTATTTCGGGGAATTGTTCCAGTTTCGTTCCTCTCAATCTGGAGATCCTGACAGACGCGACAAGATTCGACAATGAAACTCATAAATTCAATTCAGATGGAAATCGCATATCGCTGGCGAAGAAAAACGCGACGAACGCGTTTTCACGTCGCACCAGGAACAGTTATCCTCAATTTTCGGAACAAATAATTCGACCAGCAATTAATTTCGTGCATTTTATTCCACGGTCGACACTGCAACTCGGTTAAAACTTGTCCCGCAGGAGAAGAATCTTCGTTCAATATCATTAAAATAAAGCTATTATTTCAGATTATTATAATTAGCACCATTTGAATTGACTTAGCGGAACTCGTCCTTTCGTAATATACATTGGACATATCTGATTAGGTATTTTACATATAGTGCCGCAAATATTTTCCTACAAAAAAGGAAATCATAACCTGAAATAAATTTAATTGGAAAGACAATTATGTTTATTTTACAAAACATGGCGGCTGTTATTTATTTTTAATATAAATTAAAAGACAGCTTTTGTGGAACAAATGTATTACCTGTTATTGTCTGTTAAATTAAACTACTTTTAAAATAAATTATCAAATAATAAACGAACAAAATCGTCGTTTCAATGAAATAGTTTTAATAATTTTACAATCCTCTTTAATTTCGTTAGAAATATTGTTTTACCTATAGGGTCATTACCATAAATGTAAACGCTCGTTACATATTTGTGAATGACAAAAGAAACAATCAATCAGTGGTTGCGGCTATATCTATTGGGTAATTAGGACAGAATTTTAATGGGATAATGGCGCGTTCGGAAAACAAAAGCAAATTTTAATAACAAATAACGCCTAATTACACGAATAACATTAAATCTAGATAATTAGCTTCAATAACAATATTTACATGTTGTAACGATTCACGCGGTTATTTCGACGCGTAATTTCGATTTATAATGCGATTTGGACTGATATTAAATAATGTACGTTTCCGAGGATGGACGACGTGCGTCGATTCAATTGCATCGAAAATGATATCGGACTTTCAAAATACCGATCAATATTTTGCATACATTTATAAATCGCTAAACCGCGAATTGTTCGCGTTGACGAAGCGAGATCGCGGATACGGCTCAAAGGCCGCCAGGAATTTTTCCAGCAAAATTGTTTTCGGTGCAATTAATGACTTGCAAAAAATTTCGCGTTACGAGAAGTTTTAGCAACGAAATACCAAAAACGCGATATTCGGATTCGAAAGTTCATTCGAGCCGAAGGTGCCGTAACGCCGAGCATTGCGGGAATTCGTTAAATTAGTTCACAAATAGATCTCTATTCGACGGCATAGGGTGAGTAGTAAATAAGTACGTTCGTTTAATTAACACCATCCAAATATACAAGTGGTTATTGACAACAATAGAGTTATTAATTATTGCGAAAGGGTTTCTTCTATTAGTCAATTGAAGTTCATTAATTCACTGGTCTTTATAAGTAAAATCCAGGAAACCAAACATGTGCCAAATAGTTGTTAACGGAATTCGCAAATGTCAGTGAACAATACAGAATGTAATTTCAATCGTGCGGTTTCGCGGAAATGTCTACGGTATAAATTCGAATCACGCAATGCGATTTGGGACTTAGGTAATTGAATCGTTACAATTAATTTTTCGGTAGGAGCGACAAATGGAGGGAATTATATATTGTTACGGTTTAGTTACACGAGCTCAACTCAATAATACGACATGTTTATTGAAATATCTATGGTCAATGTGTCTAGTTCCATTTCAGTAACGTTGATTTATTAGTTTGTTTGATAGTGTGTTAATTCATACTTGCGAATTAATTCAGATATTTAGACATGTTTTATGGTAATCAATCTGCAAGTACGTTAATTTGTTAATACCAACGTGTATAGTTTGAAAATATCTTTCACTTACAATTCACTTACAATAACAACGATTTAATTTTGCACATGACTACCCAGACCTTTAAATTAGATGTAAAATTTAGAGATAGCATATGCTAATGACATGCGCAATATAATTTTAGCTACTTTTATGTCATTATGAAGTTTAAGGTTGTACAATCATGAATCAAAAATATTGAGAATGTCATGAAAATTTACGTGAATGCATATTTATACCACTTATTTATATTCCCAAAATCTTATCAAAATTGTGTC
>JABFPB010004026.1:0-15750 GCA_022817645.1 Ceratoteleas bidentatus | reverse complement strand
ACTTCCGTGTACACGGAACTTCCGTGTACGTATACACGTTATATCCGTGTACACGGTTGGTGCGAATAGTCACAGCCAAAAATAAAATTTGTAATATTTCTTTTCAGCTTATTTATAACCTGCTTTCTCTACGATTCAATAATCGTATCAGAGTAAAAACCTATACTGATGAACTAACACCAGTGGAATCGTCATGCAGTGTATTCCAAGGATCAAACTGGTATGAACGTGAAGTTTGGGACATGTATGGAGTGTATTTCCTGAACCACCCTGATCTTCGTCGAATCCTCACTGATTATGGTTTTGAGGGGCATCCACAAAGAAAAGATTTCCCACTCACAGGATATATTGAAGTAAGTGAAAACAGGATTATAAAAAAATCTTATTTAAATAGAATAAATTGATCTATTTGATTTTTTTAAATTGGATTTATGAATCTTAAGTTTTCAATATATTGAAATATGCAAAAAATAATAATCAGTTTTTTGAAACCGAGAAAGGTATATTCCCCCCTTAAAAAAATCCAATTTTTGTTACAGTACTGAACAATTTTTCAACAAATCATGAAATGCTCAAACCTTATTGATTATTGATTCTTTCAACAGGTCTGTTTGTGACATTGAGTAATGACAATTTTCTGTTACAGCTTCGATATGATGAGGACAAGCAGAGAGTAGTAGCAGAACCTCTTGAGTTGGCACAAGAGTTCCGTAAATTCGACCTGTCTGCTCCTTGGGAGCAATTCCCAAATTTCAGAAATACTCCACCACCAACAGAAGAGTTACCACCAGTGAAGAAGAACTGAATCATTAGAATCACAGTGTAATTAAACAAATAATAAATTAAATTTTATCATTAATTATATTTTTCTTAATTAAATAACATGCACTTTAATTACCAATTAACTTAATTATTTTAGTACAATAAGGAAAAAAATTGGGGAACTCTGCATTTTATCGGTAAATAAAATGTTAACTCATTTTTCCAATTTTTAAATATTTTTTAATATAAAAAAGGTAAAATAAAGTTGTCCAGAGTTTCCATACCGTTTCGAAGTTTGATATGCCGGTTCATCATGACTTTTTACATTATTTTCAAGCTTATTTGGAGTGACTTTACCAATTTTGACGGGAATCCACATATTTCCGTCAATCAAATTCGATCCAAACTAACAGAAAAAATTCTTTTATCCAAAAAGTGAACTTTGGGTAATGATATAAGTGATACATAGCAACGTTAGAAAAGTAAAGACTGAGTGAATAAACAACTACAAATATCTGGTTATTCAAAATATATCATGTTTATTTCTACAATATATTGTGCATTTTCCATTTTTCATTGTATGCTATGTGTTGTGAATGTAAGAACATTGTTTCAACAATGACGACACTTGCACAAAATGACATTATTTTATTCTAATATGATCTATTATCCTCATAGAGGACATTACACACCTTTCTCAGGCCTTATTTTTTCAATTTTCATTAAAAAGTTATAAGATAGTATTCTCTATCCATTCCTTGATCTTTGAACTGTACTGACACTTACAAAAAATCTTCCTTAAACTTACACGTACAATAAACGCATATTTCATGTCCAATTTTTGTATTCTGCAAACAATTTGTGGAAACAATTGTTCATATAAATTCATTACTCTGGAATGTTCACCTCTTCATTGAATTACAGCTAATGAAATTTAAATAAGCAATATTGCATGAATATTTATAATTTTAAAATAATGACATTTTAATATAACATTATAATTTAATGTCTATGCAATTTCAAAGGAAATTATTTTTGCTTAATGTTTCAAATTACGTTTTGAAACAGGATTGCCATTCCCTTTATGCCAAAATCAAATGTCTTTCCCAATGTTTAATAAAGCAAAGATAACATAACAAAACAAGTTTAGAATATAATATTTGGTTCTATTTATAATAGTTTGTGTATTAAAATTGACATGTGTATGTATAACAAAAGTTTAGCAAGAAGAAAACAATAGATTTATACAATTAGATGGGTTGTTGTTTTAAGTTTGGAGAACTTGGTTCATTTTTTATCGGGGAAGATGCAATTTCTTGTTGCTCCAGTCTGCGGTGGCGTAACATTGTTGACAAAACTCCATTGAAACTTGCAGTTTTCTTCTTTGCACTTCCTTTTGGTGTACTTTCACCCACTCTTCTCACTGGTAGCCTTGGGGATGCCATTTCGTCCATAAAATCAAAATCGGATTTTTCTTCAGCTCTGGAATAATGCAAACAACAAATTATGAAATACAAACGAACATAAAGAATATTTCATCCAAAAATGTAGACCCATATCTGACCTATATACGGATCATAGTAATAATTTACTTTAATTTATCAATAAAAATGTGCATACTTAAACTCCTGTGACAATTCCTGAGGATGTTTGGCTGAAGGAATCGGAGAAGGACCACGTCTTCCAGGGCATTTCCATTCGAGTTCCAAAACTCGATTATTGCCTTCCAATTCTTCAATTAAGCTAATCAAGTCATCTGGTTTCAAATGCCATTCATTCTAAAAAACAACACACATAAACAGCAATCTTCTCTCTATCTCAGTTAACAACTTCGAAATAAAACAAAACAAATTTGAAAACCAAAAACAATACGTACCTTCCCACTTATTTCATACTTTTCATCATCCGAACACTCGACACACCAGTCTTCGTCATTAGTTTCCATTTCATGAATCGGAACGAGCTACTTCGACTATCAACAAAGCTCAACAATCTTCACCGATTGAGGTTAACTTGTGTACGATTCGCTCAAAACTGAACACCATCGCTCGCGAATTTTACTCACCAATCACAAATAACTCCCGCAACAAAAAGAATCCTATTTCCACTTGCTATAAGTTTCAAAACAACCTAAATTAGTCTCCGGCAGATTTTCAAGCTTCATCCGAAGAGTGTTATGATTACTTGTCGTTCTCTCCTTTTTTATTTTACTGCCACTGAACTCGCGTTCATAATAATCATTCCAAACTATTTCTTTCCTTCTCTTTTCCTCCCCTTTTTGCAAAGTTGGTAAACTTCGATTCAGAAGAAAAAAAATTGCAAACATTGTAAATATAAATAAATAAAACAATACTCACAACATCTGTGACATTTCTTTACTAGTCCTAAAAGTTTCTCAATTTCTCTTTTTGACAAATTATCAAATTTGCCAAAAAAACAGTTTAACAATGAAATCATAACTTTTGTCCTTCTCTAAGGCGTTCGAAGAAAAGAATACATCGTTCCAGCAGGTGCTGCCCTCTGTCGCCGAAATCCACCTAAAGTCAGCGAGCAATGTGAATCAATGTGGTTCGGCCACATATACACACGACGGTGGACAGATTTTGTGTCACATATTAATTAATTTATAAAACGCCAGCAAAATGCAGATACCGTCGGTGTTTTTTATGGACGGCACCACCGAGGAGCAGGTAAAGTTAACCCCCAATTTACCCAAAAATTGTAAAAATCCGAGTTGTTTTGATGAAGATACGCGTGTCATTTCACGCCGTGTCGCGGTTTGAGGTTATGTGGTTAAGGCGTATGGTTTTGTGGAGGAAATTGATGGGATTGGGTTGATAACAGGTGCAGGAGTTGAGGAGTTACTTTCGGGGTCTCGGAGCCGAGATCAGCGAGGAGAAGTCACCAAAAGGGATTGAGGACGATCTTCACAAAATTATCGGCGTCTGCGACGCCTGTTTCAAGGAAGGCAATGAGAGCGAAATCGAGATGATTTTGAGCGACATTGTGTCTATTATGATTATTGTAAGTTTGGTATCAATTTTTGGAATGTAGTTTTTAATTTTTGATTAATTTAATAAGAATTTTATTGAGATTTTATTTCAATTTTGTATTTAGTACAAATTGGTTCACTTTAAAAGGAAACTGAATAGGTTTTTGAGATCAAAAAATATTTTTTATTGTGAATTATCTTGATTATAAATGTGTAAATTACTACAGTGTATTTATTGTAAATTATTAATAACATGTAAATATTGTTTATAACAGCTGATTGTAATTATATACCAATAAATAATAATAATTATTCATAATTATCTTCTAGTGAGGTAAATTAATTATATATTTTCTTCAGGTTGTGCCAACTGAGCGTGCTGAAAATTTAATATTAGCTTTTTGTGAAAAATTAACGAAAGCACCTGGACACAAGCTTGGAATCGTTTGCTTGAATGCGTAAGTATACACTTACTAATGGGAATATTTTATTGTATAATTTAGGGTTTCTATGATTTAAATCGAGGGATTAAATCAAATAATATTTTTCACAAATTATTCAGTTATTCAGCTAAACTACAATTGTATAGAAAACTGATTAAATATGGTATTTTCTGCATAGAGCATAAATATATTTGTGTGATTTATCAGGTGAATTGTTTTGTTTATTATAATTTTCCTTTAATAGTAAATAATACTATACATTTTAGAAACTGAATTAACAAATTTAAAATTAAAAAAGAAATAATTGTTACAAGCAATATTTTGGTCAACTTAATCAAACTTTTAGGATCATAAGGATATAACTTTCTGAAATTATTAAAATTCAAAGTAATTTGCTTTCAACTTTTATGAGTTACAGAATGAAATATTAAAAGAAAAAATTACCATTATTTAAATTAACGGGGCATTTCTGTAATTCAGTAATTGATTTGCAACTCTTATTCAAGATGGACAGAAAGTTGATAAAATAAGAATTTGTACGGTCAAACCTGTCATTAAAATAAAATAAAACCCTCTTGATACACTCTGAGGTTTTCCATTGTAAAATGTCGTTAACTATTGATTATATGATTAATTGTATCAAATGATTTACAAAATGAACATGAAATGTGTCTAGCAAAACAAATATTTTTCAAATATTAATATAATTTAATAATAATAATTATTATTATTATTATTTATTACCAACATATGATTGTTAATAAATTATTTGCTATTTTCCATATAAATAAGTTATGATAAATTTGTTTGCCATATTTATGTAATTATAATATTACATTAAACAAATTTAACAAACTCTGATTTAAATCAAATAAATCTAATTAATTTGATTTCTCTTAAACAATCATGATTTTTATAAACCCTATTAACAAATATCCAACACTTTTTCACAGTTTGTGGCTACTCTTCCAATCTCTGCCTGAGGAATCCCCGATGAGATATCATGTGTATTACCATTCGGTGCAAATTGCGAAAAACGTCGATCAAGTCAAGGCTGTCTACAGTGGAGTAGATCAACTCAAGCAACAATTTGCCCCATGCCCACCATCGAATGAACAAATGCAGAAGCTTCTCCGATTGTTGCATGATGTGCTGCAAAGTTGCAAACAGGGGTACGTTTCCCAAAATTGTCATTTTTTTAATTTTTGTTTTCAAGTTCTGAAAATCTGAAAAAACCGGAATAGACAGGAAGAAAATGTGACACTGGAAAAATCAAGAAATTTAATTAAAAATCAGTTGATAGCTGAAGTTTAAATTTATTGTGTACACTAACACATAATATCTTTTATTTATTTATTAAATTTCTTTTGCAGAGAACAAGCTGCTGCAGTGATGGTAGAGCTTTTGGGAACATATACATCGGAGAACGCATCTGCTGCAAGGGAAGCTGCACAGCGCTGTATTTTGGCCGCTCTGGCCGACCCAAACACATTTTTGCTGGATCCCCTGCTTGCTCTCAAGCCAGTCCGGTTTTTGGAAGGCGAAAACATTCACGACTTGCTTTTGATTTTTGTCCAAGAAAAACTCCCGGCCTACTTGCGCTTCTACCAGGATCACAGAGAATTCGTCGAACACACTCTTGGTAGTGTATTTTTTTCGTACAAAAACAATTTTTTTCTGCTTTATTTGTGGAATGATGAGTTTATATGAAAACATGAGCTGAGACTTCAATATATCGAATTTGAATGATACCTATGTCGATAGTAAATTATTACTGAGTTTAGACTGTTATGTAGAAATGGAAATTTTTTATTTTTTCAAGTTTATTTGACAAAACATAACTTGTTAATTTATGGACTGAACAAATTTAAGGTATTACATTAAACTGACATTTCTATATGATAAAAAAATGTGATAAAATTTTAGGTATTTTAAAAACTCAATAAAAGTCTCATCTTATTTCTTCTCCGAATCTACTTTTTCAATAATAAATCAGGAAATTCTTACAAATCTATTATAAAATTCTTAATATAAGATGTTCTGATTGATATTTATTATCAAATTTATTTCTTAAAAAAAAAACATTGCATTTATACTCGTATAACCATTTTAGGACTGAACCATGAGCAAAATATGAAGAAAATGCGTCTGCTAACTTTCATGCAATTGGCAGAAACACACCCGGAAATGTCATTCCAGATGATTCAGTCTGAGCTGATGATCGAGGAAGAAGAAGTGGAGAGTTTTATCATTGACGGTAAATATTTCAAATTCTGACTGACCTAGAAAACCGTCAAAGAAAAAGTTGGAAAATTGTCAATTTCAACATTATGAAAAATGTATCTTAATTAGTTAAATTTCTTAATTTAAGTAATTAATTACTATCAAAAAGCAAAGCTATGGATATATTAATTACACATCATTTTCGTAAAGGAATTTTGTTTCAAAGGGAAAAAAAGTTCAAGAATCCCATTTAATCTTTCGAATCTAAGTAAAAAAGTGTCTGCCTTCTAAAATCGGAAGACAAATTAACTAACGCGATTTCCGTATTGCTTTGCAGTACTGAAGACGAAGCTCGTGCGTGCACGAATGGACCAAGCCAATAGGAAAGTATTGATTTCGAGCACAATGCACCGAACTTTCGGTCGTCCACAATGGCAGCAACTTCGCGAGTTGTTGGTCGCCTGGAAATCCAACCTCGTTGCTGTTCAAGACGGCATGAAGTCTGTTGCTGCTGCTCAAATGGAACACGTCGTAAAGGCGAAAGCTGTAAACACCCACTGAACGCAATAGCAATGTTATGCTCAGAGTTACATCCTGTGAGAACTTCTCCACCCAAGTTTCTCAGTGCAAATCCTCACTTTTTGTAACGCTGTTGCATATTTCTCGACTGTTAAAGTAAAAACCTTAGTTTTTAACAGTGGAATTTGCAAGAGACTTTTTTGAATGGAGACGTTTTTTGAAAAAGTATCTCCATTTGATTTTGTCGTACAACCTACAGTTTACTTAAAAAGTGTACGAAAATACAATAAAATCTGCTGCAATTAGTCGGATTGTCGACTTTTTGTGAGAAATCATCGAGTTTTATTGTCAATAGTATTGCGGAATTATGATTGCAAAACGTCTTTTGTACAGAAATTGTAATTTTTATGAGAAAAATATAACTGGCTCGAGATTGAAGTTGAAGTAGTTTATTTTCATGTAATTTAAGGTGTAGTATTAGAAAAAGTTAAGTTAATTTTAGAACAGAAAGTTTCCTTGACATTTCTTAATTTTAAGCTTCAAAATAATTACCTGACTTCTCTCACAACTGAACTATCCTATTTCTATCCTTATTTATCTATATTTCTATAATTAATCTTTTAATTACATTTATGTAACATTATGCAAATTTGTATAACTAATATCTCTTGTTGTATCTCATAATAATAGTAATAATAATAATATGTTACATTATTTTATAAGAAACAACTAAAAATTATGTCTAAACTTAATAAAAAGCTTTTTTATATCATTTAAAGCTAGTTTAAAATTAACTTAGTTTGGTTTTCCACAAAATCAGAGAACTTAAATACACCACCATTTAAATGTCCCACTGGATTTTAAAGCGATTTAAAAACCCCAGCGTCATCTTCGAAACATTGTCACCACTGACAGTCCCTCTTTTTATCCTCGTCAAGTTGGCAACACCTCAGTTTTAATTTCCAACCGTTACTGTTCGTTGGTCTGTTCGATCATAACACCAAAACTCCAATTCCAATTTAAGGCCACTTTATTAAGTTTTATCATATTTTTCTAAAGCAGTTATGACCACAAAAAGGCAGCAGACTTTGCAGAAGATCGCCAGGTGAGATAAATAAACAAAAAACAGCTGACTCCCAGAGTCTTTTAAATTGTTTGAGAATCTTACGAGAGAGGCTTTTGTGTATTTATTTAGTTTCGACATATCCAACACACGGAAATGTGAGTGTAAATGCGAGGAATGTCACAATGAGAAACAGATTCTGCGGGAAAAAATCATCGAGCTGCACAACATTTTGGAGAAGAAAATCACGCGGCAATCGTTGAACGCTTCGTTGAACGTGTCGGTTTCAAACACGCCGAAAAAAAATCGGGAAACGTCTGCGAAGGGATGCAAATGCAAAAAGAATTGTTCAGCAAAGTGTGGGTGTTACAAGAAGGACTTTGCTTGCGGCGATAATTGCAAATGCAATAAAAAGACCTGCCAAAATTTGGTAAGTTGTGTTTTTATTTTTATGCAGACTATTTTTGGGATTAGTAATTTTTTTAAAAGATTAATATAATTATTAAAATATTTAATGTAAAATTAGTTAATTAATATGTTAAATAGTATAACATTTATTCGATATAAGATAAATATTAAAAATAAAAGAACCCATAAAAAATAATATTTTAATGGGGTTTGACATTTGTATACTTTTCATTTATTTTAAAATGTTTTTATAAAAAGGTATCCTTTAATTTTATAATTATACCAATGTTTTCTTTTACAATTTAAACAAAAAGGAAAAGATTTAAGTTGAAACAGGTAAATTTATGTCGCAAATATTATCAGTCGTATCACTTTTATTTTTTCTCTTAAATAATGCTTGATCTTTTAATCAGAATTCAGGAGTCGGCTTTGATTTTCATTTTTAGCCTAAAGAAGATCCTGACAAAGAAAACCACCAAGTCAACAAAACACTGGAAATAGAGCCAGAAATTCTTGCGCCAATTTCTCCAATCACTAAAAGAGGACGTAAGCTTCTTGCTGTTCCGAATGAAAAAATTGGAGAATGCGCCCTTGAAGATCAAGTAAATGTCTTCTTGTTATATCTTATTCTGATAATAATGATATATTTCGTATGCTTTGATTGGAAGTATTTAAGGTAGTTCGAATCAGTTAGAATTACATCAAATCAGCATTGAATTAAATAACAGTAACTTATAAATATTCCCTTCATATCAACCAAACTATAATTGCATAAAAAATTTACATTTATTATATTATACTCTGTTTTCCTCAGTCAATGAGATATGAAACTTAATTATCGTCTGTAAAAAATATCATCTTTATATGATTCGAACTACCTGAATTTTTAAACTCGTCAACATACAATTTAGATAAATTATACGACAGAGTCGGAACAATGCACAAACGTATGGATAACGTAACGCAAATGCACGTGAATTCAACGCAAATCCACTTGAATGTAAAATATTTTCAGAGTCGAGTATACATTGTAAATATTTATGGCAGTCTGTAAATTGTACAGTTTGTAAATTAACAAATAAATGAATTTTTTTGTAAATGTCAGAAGAAAATTTTTTTTGTATTTTGTTTTATACAACTTTGTATAATTATCGTTTTGTTTGTGTATACCTCAGTTTTCGTTTACATTTTGAGTTAAATTTACATGCACTTACATTGCATTGACTCAATTTATCTCCCAATTTGGGTCATAGCGCTACAAAATAATGTTATCCTAACATCCCTAGCAGCGTTTAGAACAAAATATTAAAATTAAAGTAACTTCAGTCAGTAGAAATATACCCAATATTCGTCCTGATTAGGAATGGAGGGTTTTTAATCCAATCGAAAAATAACAGAATTTTAAAGGGCTTAAATGTTTAATAATTTGATTATTATTAAACATATCAAGGAAGTCAAGATATATCAGAGATATTTGTACAAAAAATGGGTCAAAATTCGCGATAATAACAATCACACATAATCTAGGCTTAAATCTATAATTTGAATAATTAATGAGTCAAATAGTTAGTTAATTGAACAATAAACAAAACCTTCTGATGTTTATACATCTAATTTTCTGAATAGCAAGCGCAAAATAGTTACGCTGCAACTAGGAAAAGCTACGCAAAATGACGCCTCGGTATTGATTTTTGGAACGCGTCTACGATTTTCTACGCAAACTACCTATATGTAATTTTGCATAGAAGCGCAGCGTCTGAATTATTGATTCTATGCAAAACTACACATGCACGGTTTTAGAAAATCATGCTGTGGTCGGAAAATCAATACTTTTCTCAAAAATAATTTGGCCAACTGACATTGTTTAATTAACAAATGCATTACAATATTAAAAAATAATTTTATTTTGGCTTTATTTATTTATAACATCAGCTATTTTGTCACTTTAAAATTAAACTTTATGAATATCAAATAAGTATTGTCTTGTTTCTTTGATTTTGCATTATTTTCATGGTAGACAAGTTTATTCCTTAATTTTTTAAATGAATTTTTTTTCAAATTGATATTCATATTGCCGGATATGTTTCAGGAGGAAAATTTTGATCCTATGAAACCTAGACATCAACTCCAGAGAAGTCCTCTGCCAGTGAAACAGAGTTTGGGTTTGGCTAAGGAAACTGCGGAAATCGAGCCACCACTTCGTCAGGTATTCTCGAACATTTCCAGTGTTGAGGACTCCAATGCAAATGCATCAACAAAATCAGTGGCCAGTGATTTGCCAGAAGGTATCGTTGCATTCCCTTAATTTCTATGTCAGTTCATACAATACATCAATGACTCTTACGAAAAAGTCAACACTTCATTCAATCATTGAAAAAGGCAATACTTCAATAAGTCGTTGTAAAAGATGATACTTCAAGCCCTCCTTGTAAAAGGTGGTATATAAAATTCTGCACAAAGAAGGCAACAGTTAAAGTTCTTGTAAAAGGCGTCATCATTGGAAAAGTTGTTATATCAGTAGAAAAAATCAAAGTCTCGTACAATTTAATTATTTTTAATTCATAGTCGATGGAAGAATATTAAACAAAGTCAATTCATTTGTTAATGTCGTCGAATTTATTTAATCTGCAAAACTACAGGTCACTGAAATATGAGTGAATGTCTTGCGGAATTATGATTTTGTTAATCACTGTGCAGAAGTCTTTTTTTTTCTTTTTATCAGAGGGTATACATTTTTCGGTTATGCTTGTTTTAATTTAGCGTTTTTTATGTGTTCAATAGTGAACTCTTTATATTCATGTCAAATTATTTCATTTTTCAAATTTGGACGGAAGACCTTTTGTAACAGTTGAGAATAATCACATATGTCCGACTGTTACCAACGAATTTAGCATTTTCGTTGGTCAAATATGTCCAAAAATGCACATTTTCTTTCATCCTTTATATATCAGTTACCCAATTTTTTATATTTCCACAAAAAAGGAAAAGTACCAGCGCTGATTCGTCGAAGATGGCGCTCGCGTTGCTCTAAAACAGCTGTTTGCTTAGCCTGAAAAAGATAATTTGTTCCCATTTAATTGGTTTGGAACATCCTCTGGTTTCAGAATTACAACAACCCATAATCGACTGGGAGAAGCACAAAGCCGAGCTGAAGCAATGTCCAAAATGCAAACGCAAATTCATACCCCTTAGACTGGACAAGCATCGCGCAATTTGCAAGGGCATCTGATTTTCACATCCACTGAAATGAAGCTATACGGTTTTCTATTTAATTGTCCATCATTAAGTAACAACGTTCTCCCCGCTAAACATTGCTATGACTATTTATATCCTTTTGTTGTCTTAACTCGGTTATTTTAAATATAATATTAAATATAATCCTATTTTTTATATTAAGCATAATTTAATTTTGATATAATTTTATCGAATTTTAATCCATTCAAAAATTTTTAAGCGAGCGTTTCGCTGAAAAAAATAAAAAGCAAATGAAAAAAGCGTCAACGAACCCCGAGTCATTGTCCTTCAAAAGTCGCGACCCGCGCCGCATAGAATATACATTTTAAACCTTTAATTATGGTACATCTCTTTAAAGGAAACTCTTAAACGTATCACGAAAAGTGAAAACATGCGCATTACTCAATAATTTGTTGGAGAGTGAATGCATTACTTTTGAAATGTCTGCTTTAAGCTTCAGCGATGAACCAGAAAAACGGCGCGTTCGTTCGCCCGGGTGACGTCATTGCCGAGTCACCCGGGCCCGAAACTGACAAGTGTCACTTGGCAGCCGAGCCTTTTCTCGGTCAACCGAGGCTGTGCGCAATCCCGGTGATCGATAGTGTCAAAAACATATATATACCTGCACCCTCGCACACGCAACCCATACAAACAACCGTACCAAACACCCACACGAACCTACGACACCCTTTCTCATTCATTCTCACACATACAGACTTGTGTATTCACACAGAGGTGTGAAATTATCTGCCTTTTTGAAGTAGCTTAATACTTTATTGATGCAGAAGTGAAGTGTGAGACAAAGATCAACGGATTTGTTTATAATAATTTGTTTATAATAAACATGCTTCCAAAAATAATGCTTAAGACAAAGGACAATGTATCTGTTTGTGTTTTATGTAAATAAAAATAGTTCGGGAAGTTAGGATGGTTCTATTTAATTTAGCCTGTTTTCTTTGTGTAGTATATTTATTAACTCAAAGTTCGTATCAAATACAATTGTTAACTCAAAATTTGTTAACAAATTTTGAGTGGATGTCCGTTGCTGCAATCTCGTACGACCTGCTTCTCTCCTGACGCTGTTTCTCGCTAATCCTGAAAATTAGCTTCACAATTAATATCTATCCTACAATCTTAAAATAAACAATTCTTACACTTTCAAAGCCAAAGCTAGTCACTCTTTACAAAACCCCTCCTCCCAATTTTCCACGAAGATTCCACGTTAAAACGCTCTATATCTTTCCGAAACGCCTCTTCATTCCCCGGAGATTCTCCACAGATCGAACCCTCTTCTCCCAATCACCCCGATTCCCAATCGAGCTTCCGGATTGCTCTCCCAGGGTGACGCAGCCCCCCGAAAAAGCGTCCCCGCAACCTCGCGCGGAATTCGCCTCGGCCACGAGGAATTCGGCCGTCCGGTCAATACCGCGAAACGCCGCGCCGTCGGGCACTTCCGGCCCGCAAAACACCCCTCCCTCCCCTCGAAAAAATCCGCGCGAAGCCGGCGGCCGCGTTTCAAATGTCTAAAAATACCCCCCTCCCCCTCCACACTTCCCCCGCGAATTACGCGTCTCCCGGCGATTGGCAGCCCTGCTCGTCCCTAACCCTCCTCCCCGTGCGTCCCGGCGACGTTTTACCCAGTGAGCAGGGGCGTATTAATGGAATTGGTACTTGCGGCTAAGTGAAATTTACCGCTCTTAATAATTTTTTTGTAAAATATTGTTTTAAATTATTTTGTGCCATTTTGTTTTTTAATTTGGCAAAATTTCAATTTGTATGATAGTTGAAGAATAGAATGACCAAACCGGAAGTTAGTAAGTCTTTTCACTATCCCACAAATAAATGTCAAAGATTGCCTATTTTTCAGCCAAATCCAAGTAAATGTCCCCTTAAGAGAAGGTTTTAAGGAAAGAGTGATTTTAAGAACGATTGAAATAATGTATTGAAAATTTGAAATTTAGGTTAAGGAAAACGTAGTTTGCAAAAAAGGCTTTCAAACATTGTAAAAGATGATCGTTACTCCTTCGTATATGTCGTTACATAAATACAAAATCTTGCTGTGTTCAGCTTTTTAAAAAATATTAAACTTAGGCTTTCGGTTCGACATTACCTTAAGTGAAAACTACTGACAAAAAGTTTTTCAATGCTTCAAACCCATTTCATAAAATTTAATAAAAACGTTTTTAAAACGTTTTCAGAAGGTTTCGCTAGAAGTTTTACAAACGTCTTTAAAACGTTTTAAAAACGTTTTAAAATGTCAAAATGTTCGCTTTTCAAAGTTTCTAAAACATTCTCAAAACATTTCGTGAAACGTTTTTAAATCGTCTTGAGTCGTTTGTATAACGTTTTTTAAACGTTTCTTTATAAAACGTATTTAAAACGTTTTCAATACCAAACAACAAATAATTGTTATAGTAGCGTAAAATGTTTCAAAAACATTTTACAAACGACTCAAAACGTTTTTAAAACGTTTCACGAAACGTTTTGAACCTTTTGAAGACATTTGTAAAACTTCTAACGAAACCAGCTGAAAACGTTTTAAAAACATTATGTTCTCATGTGGAAGAATGTTGCGCTTCATAATCCGGTAAAATGGTTTTTCCATGTAACTTTTTAACGAATTTCGAAAAATTGTTTTGCCACATTTTAGAGGGTATAATGAACCTAAAAATAAAAAAAAATATAAAAAATCGTTTCCATTTGTTTCCATTATTGCGCATCCGAACCCAAAATAGTCCGCAAGCTGCAACACAGCCAAACGTGCCTTCGCCTAAATCCGCCCCTGGCTCTGCGAAACCGCCCCCTCCGCCGCCGCTAGGGACCCCGGCTGGGGGAAAAAAGCGCGCTGGCGGCCCTGCGCGCGCGTCCGCGCTAGTGTGCGTTCGCGGGCAGTCGGTGTAGGTCATGAGGTCAGTGGCACTGTGGTGTTAGTTGTGTGTATATCGCCGTGTATAAACAATAAACAAAAGCCGCGAGGCCGAGCGGATATGGGACGCGGCGCGTTTCGCGGCGGCTGAACCGGACGGAGCGCTGCGCCGGACGGGAATTGCGCGCGACGGACGACTGCGCCGGAGAGCTTTTGCGGCCTGTCTCGCGGGGACTCGGGCGCTGCCGAGATGTCATGCACGTACGCGGACGGCCTGTCGCCGTACAACAACAAAGGGGTGCTGGGCCTGGAGGAGGCAAGTGCGGGAAAAAGGGGGAGGGGAGGGGGGTTGAAAGTTTTTGCGCGCGAGCACAAAGACGGCGATTTCGTGACGCGATTTGTCTCGGTTGCAGAAGTACGAGAGCAGCGAGACCCTGAGGCTGAAGTGTGATTTGCTGGCGGAGTGGATCAAGACGGCCAGACATGTCGTGGTGCACACGGGAGCGGGCATCAGCACGGCCGCGGGCATACCCGACTTTCGGTAGGCGTCGCGTTGAGGGGAGGGAGGAGGAGGGGTCAGTGTTTGGGGCTCCGACGCTGCGGTTTTGCGTGCGAAAAATTGTCAACTTACAACCGCCCTCTCCCTTTCGCACCAAAATGACTTTTGCTGTGAAAGGGGGAGGGGGTTGTAAGGTATGGGTTTCGATGTATGTTTTATGGACTTTTCCCTATGATGAATTGTCCTTATGATGAGCTGTCCTGTGATAAAATGTTCATGATGAGTTGTTCTGTGATGAGATGTTCATGATTAGTTGTCCTTATGATGGGTTGTCCTGATGTAAGATGTTCATGATGAGTTGTTTATGATGAGATGTCACGGATCTGTTATGGATTATTTGGGATAATGTTATCGGGAATTAGTGGAATTCAGGAAGTGACAATATTGTGGGACATGGAACAGTTATAGAATATTTTTAAAGATTTCAGAGTAAAATATGTTAGAATTCATTTAAAGTTATAAGCTTTTTTAAGGAGGTTGGGACAGGATGTTTTAGATGGAAAAGGATAAAAGAAATAAAATGAAGAAAAATTCATGAAAACCATTAAAATGAGCAGCGCGATGTCAAGAGACAAAGTTTACAAACTAAATAATTATTGACAGTAACTTTTATTATTATAATTATTTAAATAACCTTAAATTATAATGTTTCCTAAGTTATAAATAGCAATTTTAGCAAAT
>JABFPB010004025.1:0-15745 GCA_022817645.1 Ceratoteleas bidentatus | reverse complement strand
TTAAGATTAGTTTTTCGAAAATCGGATATAGGCAATTTGGTTACGTTATCCCTTAACAGGTTTGGTATTATTTTTAACCGATAAGCTGCAGAAAAAAGAAAATAAAAAAGGTGCAACAACCTCAATTTTTTAAACTAACGAAACTAACGAAACTAACAAAATTAACAAAACTAACAAGATTAACAAAATTAACAAAACTAACAAAGCTAACAAAACTAACAAAACTAACGAAACTAACAAAACTAACAAAACTAACAATGAAGCTGAAAATGTTTTTGATGAGAAACTGGATAGAAAAAAAAAATTGCGTCTTTGGTTAAAGATTAATTGAGGTTGGAGTCAAACTGAATATTGGTACGCGAGCCTTCACGAATTTGCGAAACGAGCTCGTTTCGCTTGTTGAACGCAGTCCTGTCTCGGGCATAAATCTTACTCGTGAGAGCCTTGCTGGGAGCGTTGCCTTGGGGGTTCGATAAGAGATTGAAATGTGGCGGAACGTTTCGCTGAAAGGCATGAACCATCCAATTGTCCAGTTGCTCGCGATCGCCCGGATTGAAGCCAAACGTCTGTAGAATATAAAGCAGATGTTAGCGCGCCGCGACACCTTATTCGTCTTTCCGTAAACCACTCGAAAAGCTTTCCACAAACAAACACGCTTTCAGCGACTTTTCTCGCGTCTCTAAATTCCAGACGAAATTTTAACCATGTGTACCGTGGCGTAACAAATGGGATGTATATTCTGCTCTACACCGGATCCAGTTGTTTACCCAATTTCGGATAGGATCTGAACGTGTTTAATGTCTTTTTTGCATGATTGATATAGCAGATCGAAGGTATATGTATGGTTTCATATAACCTGTTTTTGAATCTGAGAGGAAATGGAACCCATTCTCGAGTTTCGTAAATTTAAACTCGCTGTAAACATTTCGGAATGTCTGGAGGAAAGCTTATCAGATGTCGAAATGTCGAATCGTACCTGACACATGAATTCCAGTGGATTATCGTGCGCCCGTAGAATTTGATCAAGCTCGCGTAGTCGGCTTTCGCACTTAACCTGCCGCACGCCTAGCGGGCTGCCGTTCTTCGATATCCTAACGCTCACCAACATCGACACCTCAAGGCATCGGTCGGGGATCGAAAACTGGATCACATAGGGATTCCGCCTCTTCACGGTGCTGATCTCTATCGCCTCGCCACAACGGTCTACGATAACCTCCACATTGTCCTCTGGTCGAAGTGGTTCGTTCAGTAGTGCTAACACTCGGCTTTGGCCCTGGAGTAGACAGTATCATATTGATTTAAGTAAATAGTTTAACTTGGGAACCTACCCGTGTTTTGAGTTCCCAAGAATTTCTAAGAAATTGGTCAAAATTCCTAATATTTCCTAAGAATCCCTAAAAAATTTCTTATGAAATCTTAGGAATTGTGACCGATTTCTTAGGAATTCTTAGGAACTCCAAACACGGGTATCCATTTAGGAAAGAAAGGACAAATGGTCTAACTGAATTTGCAACAAAGTAAATCAGCTAAAAAATGACATTGAAGAAGTTATATGGTTATACTCATTTCATTTGGCAAATAGTCTTACAAGATGACATCATGACTCCTCTACACATCCATGTGGTTGCAGTCTGACTGGTTTTCCAACGTGGAAATAGAAGAAGAAGTAGTATTTGAAATAAAAAAAATGATTCTCACCACTTTCACCTTCTTTGGGTGAATGGAAAAGAGTGTTCTGTCACTCCTCAATGTGTTCGTGGTCGCAGATCCCATGATGCCAACCGCGGCACTTAGGAACTCTCCGACGAAGGTTACGTCTTGATCCTTCACGAAAAACTTGCGCCAGAAAGCGTAAGACGTGAGGGAAACCTTGTGACTGTTAGTTACGTGGACTTCGTGCACGCCGAGCATCATAGTTAGGACCTTTTCGGTGACGAAGTAGCTGGTGATGAGAGAGGCCTGTTCTGGTCGGCTGAGGACATACTCGAGAAGGATGGGACAGATGATGATGATCTGAAGTCGAGATTGACTAATGCGTTCCTCGGTCCCTGGTAAGATTGGGTCTTCTATGGGGATGTGTCTAACTCTGTCGATTGACAAAAAATGGAGGTTAGAAAATTAAGTTTATTCTGAGGAATAAACTGGGAAAGTAATAGATATAAGTTTAATAGTAAAATATATTGAGCTGATGGATCTGATGTCCAAACCTGTTTAATATTAGTACTGTATAGTTCTAAGTTCAAATTGAAAATTTGTTTCAGCGGGGGCTGATTTTTTTTTAATATATTGTTGAGACTTGTTTAGGTTACTCGGTCAACATGGCTAGAAACTGCAACGATATTATTTCTTAAGCAAAATCAATAATGAAAGAAATCGTTTTGAAATTGAAGAGAATTGATTGATTCATTTTAGTACAAGACGGATTTTTTCGAAATAGATTTTGTAAACATTAAATGCAAAATGAGGAAAATAAATTTTCTTGTTTAAAATTGTTTTCTAGTAATAAGACTTTTTTTGAAGAAAAGATACCATAGTATATAAACGACTGCAGCGAGACATTTGTTTTCTTAGAGAAAGCATGACAAGTATTCAGTATTTATACTTCTTTTTTAGCGGTGACATATTTCTGTACGATGTATTTCAAATATTGTTTTCGTTTTTAATCAAATATTGTTTTTGCAACATAGTTTTTGTTGCCACATGCTTTTTCGATATTATATGATATATTTAGAACAGATATTGATTTTCCTTCCATTACAAAATGAGGTTTTCCAAATAATACAAAACTATAGAAAAAGGCAATTTATTGTAAATGTTCCAATTTTTCATAAATAATCAATAACCTGGAAATGGATTTTGCTAATGGCAACACAAATCTAACTATAAATCGCGATATGCATCTCTGGAAACTACAGCCCTATTAAATCGAACATTTTAGTAAATAAAATAAACTCCACTAATCTATCACAGAGAATACTTTAATCCTCAACCAATGTTCCGGAGAAAATGATTGCCCGGTTAACGCCATGTCGAACGGGAAAAACAACTACATCGTTCGTGCTAAAAATAGTGTCTGTAAAACATTATCGACAAGTGATATAATTATGAAAAAAATTGATTATAACAAAATTATGCGATTCTAAAATCAGTTTTGAAATAATAAACTTTAAATAATAAACAAACATTAGCAAAATGTCAATAAGTTCTTCTGTTCAAAACTTGCAAAAACCTTGAAGAAAAAATGACCAGAAATAATTTTTCTATATTACCAACTTCCTTAAAATAACCAACTTGACTGATTATTTCCTCGGAAACGCCCCCGTGGAAGTCAACCAAATCTTACTTAACGACTCCTCATAATTTTTTCTCAAACTGCACCAAATTCGATCTAATTGGCATTTATTTCATTTAGCCGGAGCCTCCTCAAGCAATCAATTACTGCAATCCTAACGATCCATCTGCCCAATTCGTCATCCCTGCAGCCCCCCAATCGGTCGCCGAAATCCCGCCATCGATCAGCCCACTTACTTGAACGGAACGGGCCGACCCTGTTGGTGGCTGATCTTTTCGAACCAGGCCGTCAGGTACTCGACCCACAGGGTCGCGGTGTCGCTCTCCTTGCTGGAGATAAAAACGACGTCCTCCTCGGCAACGGGCTCGCATTTGAGCAACGGCGCGGTCCCGGGCCGCGTTCCTGGAAAACATTAAATCAAACCATGAACGCGCGTCGCTCGACGCCGACCGCCCCTCGGGCTCTTTTTGCTCACTCGTTCGCAGAGCCCACATGCGTCTGTCGCAAAAACCGCCCGGCCCTACGCTGAATTATGATTCACGTAGTTCATTCATTTCGCGCAAATTAAGACACTTTATTGCGAGACAATGAATGGAAATGGGACCGAGCAAATTGTTTTTTCATCGCGAAAAAAGTGTTACTTTAACGAGGTCAGGATATGGCGTTCTGATTTAAGACGGCGAGACGCGTGTGGTTTGTAAAAGGATTGCGTTCCATATCGGTGAAAAATGTTATTTAATATTAAAAAATATTTCAGCAATATTTTTAATATTTCTAAGTCTTTTAGAATTGGAAATTAAAAAAAATTGTTTAATATTTCTAAAATATTTAGAAATATTTTATATTTAATTATTATAAAAATATTTAAAAAATGTTTCTAAAAGGTGAATTAATGTTAAATAATATTTTAGAAATATTATACAAATGTTAGATGTTCGGCAAAAATATTTCTAAAATATTTTATAATATTTTTAAATACTTAAAAAATATTTTTTGTAAATGTTATATATATTAAACAAAATATAAAACATTAAATAATAAGACTCCTGGAAGTTGAGTTACGAAGCGATGGTTGGAAAAGGGACCTGAATGGGATGTTTATTTTCACGGTGCTTCAGCGTGTGCAATGGCATGCGGGGCGATGCGAGAATTGTGTCGGCGACGAGTGACACGCGTGCACTCGACTTCGAAACGTGCAAACGCGACGGCTAAGTAAACAGGCGCTGGTGCAATTGCGCGTCCAGCGATTGCGCGTCACTTTTGACGCGACGTGCCGGAACGCGAAACACTGCCCGGCTAATCATCTGCGTTCAAATAGCGCGCGACGCGTTGGCTTTGCCGCTCGATTTGCGCAATTCAAAGTGGAGGAATTTGGTCGGAAAATAGCACGTGCAAAACGATTTCGCGTTTCGGTGCGTTCGCGAAGAAAAATGCCGTCGCAACTTGTGGGAAAAGTCGACTCGACGATTGGAAACAATATTCAAATTTCATAGTTTCGAAGAATTGGAAATTTTAAATTGTTGTAACTTCAAAGAAGTCATGCAACTTTTACTTGATAGTCTGTGAGAGTTCATAGTATTTTTTGTCGTTCTTTACACAAATGATTTTTTTCTGAAAGTGAAATTGTTTACAAAATATTTATATAATTAATGTGTTTGAATTTAGAACAGCTTGTAAAATAATAATTATTTATCACTGTTTTTTTTGCAAACTTAAAATTTTTTATTCAGTTTGCAAAATTTGTTTATTTATATTTTAATCGGATATATACATTTTTTAAAAGAGGATTGAGTTAGCTGTCGTTAAATATTAAATATAAGTTGTGTAAATAATCGTGTTTGCAATGAATATGTATAAATCTCGCCATCAGGGATTACCATATGATACGACAAGTTTAACTATAATTTTCGGACAATTTAACTGTTAACGGAACATTTGTCATTGTTTTGTTGTGATATTTCATTAACAAATGTTTTGTTTACTATGTTTGAACATTGTAGATGGACTAAAATAGCTGAAACTGTTTTCAGTGATCCGCCTGTTTATTATTATTGCATCGCGGAAACTCGAGCAAGTTTATTTGAGCTTGGGCTGATGTACTGGGCCGGAAGGAACCTCTGTTTCGGTTCCGTCTCGAAATTGACTGCAGGAAACCGTAAACGTCTGCGAGTCGTTCAACAAGTGTTTCGGTATACACGTGATTTTATGTGCGGCGTTGAAGAAAAATGAGTTGACTGACAATTTTTGACAAATTGAGTTCAAAATGTGATATATTAATGTCTGAATATTCAGTTTACTCATGAGGATGTTTTATGACGAACAAATTTTAGAGGCGTTCAATAATTGAAACGAAATATGCACAGGTTAATTTTATAAATTAGAGAGGAATAAAATATGAGATTTCTTTATAAAACATAAGCATAAAAAGTACAACTTTTATTAAAGCCCAAGAAAATGGGAGGTGCTAGTTTTAAGGAGCAGAAACTTGCGAAGAACAATAAGTTATATTTATTTTTAATTATTAAAATTAATGTTTAAGTAATGTAATTAATGTTGAATATCTTAAATTGTTTTAACATTTGCATATTGTTTTGCTAACATTAGATCGCCTTAGATAATTATATTTTCATACATTTTAACTGTTATATCGTAGTTTAATGAAATTGTTGAACATTGTTCGAAAGTGAAGTCAAAGCAACTTTTAATTAACTTTACTTGATGAAAATGGATTTTACTGAATTTTGTGTATTTTGTTTCAAAAGTATGCGCTTTTTGTATCAGAGTCTGTTTATTCAGTTTACATCAAAATTGTGATTTCAATTTAAGTTAAATCCGCGTACATTGTTTTATTTTGACATATTTTTTTTACAACTAATTTTCATTTCATTGAATACAAATGCAGTTTCATGAAAGTTTTTAAAATATGATATTGTATCTCAAATTGTCGTAAAATGACACTAAGTCGTACATTTACCTTCCAGACGCTATCACAAAATTAGTGTCGTAAAAAGTTACGAAAAGTGGCGAGTTAGAAGAAAAGCTGGCGTGGAGAGACAGCCGCACTTAATTAAATCGTCACGTGGAAGATAAGGTGATTCGCACAATGACCGACATTGCTGCATTGTGGGCAGCGTGAAATCAGGAAGTCAGCCAATTTCATTCGCGTGATTTCATCTCTTAACGTTTCATTCAATTTTCCGGACGGCCATTGGAAATTTACTTTTTTTCGCTACTCGCGTTTCGCGAATTTTACATAGGATCAGCGAATTTTTTTATTTCGGTCGGAACTGATGAAGTGATGAAGATATTCTTTGGGCAATTTTTCTTCTTCTCCCCAAAAAATTAAAATTCTAGATAATTTTATTGAAAACAAAATGGCGGTAAAGTATTTACTTTATTGTGAAAATACGGTAAACTTTACCGTGTCGTAATATCACAGTGTTTAGTGAAAAATTACAGCAGGTACTGTAAAATTACGGAACTCAAATTCTTAAAAATATCCTTGTGGAACAAAACCATTTTGGCAGAAAAGAAATACTTTTACTGAGAAGGACTTATTTTATGTCAAAAGGAATTTTTTTTCGAAACAAGTTTTCAAGTGACTTTTCTCAGTGTACTGTAAAGTTACAATATTTTCAATATTATTTACATATTTTACAACATTTTTCATGAATTTCATATTGATTATGAATTGATGAATATATGAGCTCCGGTTTTCGATTTCATCCACAATATGACAGAAAATATTTGAAGAAATTTATAAAAATTAAAAATTTCCGTTGTATAAATAAAATGTCTGAAAATCTCTCAAAAACTTTAAAAATTGGAACAGTCAGAGTTTTTCAGAGATTTTCAGAGAAAAGTCTGAAAATCTCTGCAAAATTCTGAAAAATTCGGACTGCCATAGTTTTTCAGAGATTTTCAGAACTTTTCAGAGATTTTGTTTCTTCAAGGGTTCATTTGACAAGCCTAAGTTTGTTACAATTTACTGCAATCCAAAAAATATAAATTTATTGCAATATAAAATATAAATTACTGCGATATAAACTGATAAATTCACTACACTGAGAAAACCAATTCCTAATAGGTACAACATGTGTCGTAAGTTTTGCGATACATATCACAAAAGTAGAATTTGTTTCTTTCCAGTATGAATTGAGCTTCTCAAAAATAGAACCAATCACAACGCATTGCTCGGTTCGAACTACCAATCACAAAGTTTTATTTCTTTACTCAAAGAATTCATAACGTTTTTCGAATCTGTTTTCTCAGTGTAGACTCGGAGTTTGCACGGTTTGGCTATGATTTACTGTATCTTGACACAGAAAATTGTTGACGCGTGCGCGACCACAAATGGATCGTCGAAAGGATTGACCGCTCGATCGCGCAGACCGATCGTTTTCCGCTTTTAGTACGTGACGCACGTGGCTTCCGTTTTTGGCGTTTCCGGTGCGGTTTGTTACGTCAAATCTTAGCTCGCCGGCGCCGTTTGCAGGGTTTATCCTTTTTGTTGCCGGTTGGGAGTTATGATTTATTTATGCGGTACCCTCTGGAAATATCTCTTAACCGAGCGCAATTTCAGCAACATTTGAAAGCTCGCGTGAAATATGCATGCGAACTTCATCACTTGCAGTTAGGTTTCGTCAAAAGGATTTACAATTCCGCTGTAAACTCGTTAGCTTTAATTAGCGGATTTGATACAAACGGCGTTCAGTATCGGTTTTGAGCGCTGGATTTGGTTCGTCGTGTGACTCGAAATTGTTTAATGCGTTTTTTATCGGTATTCAAGTAGCACATAAAGGCCGGAATTAATTCTTAATTGAAAATCAATGACGCGACAAAAACGAAAACAGATTGTGGATTTTTTCTAATTAGGTCGATGTGGCCTGCATTCGTTTTAATAAATAATTCATCTAATGAGAACATTTAAACTTTTTTCGCTGTGGGGTGTTTTAGTGAATCAACTAAGTAATTGCAGTGTTGTAAAATAACAGAAGATAAACGAATTCCAACGCTTTTCTCATTTAGTTGTTACAGGCATGTCTCTAGATCTTTAATTTGGTTTAAATATATGTCCATTCTCGTTAGAAGATTAATGTGTAGGAATGTCATGTATTTGTTTATTTTTTAAACAATGCAAAAGAAGAAAAAATTCTCTTTTTCATCCAGTCTTATATGAATAAGAATGAATTTATGCAACGGATTATTATAAAATGTTCGATTATTGAATGTTTTCGTGACAAATTTCAGTCATTATGCGAGTTTAAAGAGGTAAAAACAAATGACGTGATACGAACTATTCTGTTATGTAATAATTAAGATTGTTATTTCTCTATTTTCACCAAAACACAATGTGGAAAACTGATATTTCGAAACTAGTCACTTTTTGCCTCCGATACAAAACTCTATCTACAGATAAATAAAAAGACTATTTATCCCATAAAAGACAAATAATCACATTTTTCACTGCGACCAATTTGAATTCACGCACTTTTTAATTTTGTATTTAACCCTTTTCTCACTCTCGTTAAACAACGATTATTAAAATTAAAAAATATTATTCAGTAATCCCAACCTTCTCACCGACTTACTAAACTTTTAATTCCTATTAATTACTTAGCACTGAACTTGAATATCGATTCTTATCACCAACGATGCTACAGAAAATAATGCCAGAAAAATAAGCGAAAATTATTGTCTACGCTGTTTGACGAAACTTACTCGTTGCATTTCCGCTCAAGTCCAAGTTAGTCGGCCGGTTTCGTCGTTTCATTTGTGGCGTCAAAGCTTGCACTGCCATTCCGAAGCAAAAAGAAAAGACGATTAATGCATACAAAGCAGATAACAAGTTTTCGAAGAAAGCGCTTATCTCAGTTGAACGTCATTAATTTTTGCATCTTCAATTAGTGTCTCGGCGTCGTGTTTCGTTTTTATTTATGTTATTAATTTTTAATTTCCCGGAGCTGGCAGGAGTGCGATTCTACAGGCTCGTTCGCGATCGACTGTCTTGAAGGACTGCAAAGCACTTGCGACAGTCACCCAAGTCCCCCAATTGTAACTTGCATGTAACGCACCATTGTTTCGAGCCCTCGAATTAGGCGACGCCTATAATTATGCGAACGCGCTTGGATTGTCAAAGATTGACGTCTTCGGACAAGTGGAATCAATGCGTCCAATCGAAAGTCGGGTTTTTTTAATATTCATGGAGCTTATTGCTGGTTTTAGTTGGGGCAGTCAAACATGTTAGGTTATGCCATGCTTTGATTAGCAGTTTTAGTGTCTGAGAGGTTCTATTTATGCGTTGTTTCGTGTGTTAAATGTTGTCATTTCGTAACGGTCTATTTGGCCAACAATTTTAAGGGACTCTCCACGAAAATGGCTATTTTCGTCAATTTTAATCAATTCACCTTGATTTTTTTGTGTTTTGTAGAATTTAGGTCCCTTAATAATAACTGTAGGGAAAATCCCCAAAAAATCAATTGATAAATAATTAATTCACAAAAAGTTGTAAAAAAACCCAATTTTGAAAAAGTTAGTGGGAGCTCAGATTACAATCAATTTTATTGTTTTTAGCGGCATTTTGTTGGTCATTAAGAGGATAATAAAAATTACGGACGGATTTTTAATAACTATCACCAAACAAAAGTTATAAACAATAATGTGAAAAAAAGACAAAAAACGTCGTTTTGCGTGGAGGCAGTGCAGTCATAAAGGACCATATTTTTAGGGTTCAAATATGGGTTTATTCCTAATTATTTTTCTGTAATTTTTATAATTTTGGTGGAAGAGTGTGGAAAGTAAGTAATTACACTTTATTGGTTTGAATCAAGTTAAATGATCGACATATTCGATAATTTGAATCGATTAATGAGTGAGTATGAACTTGATACAAATAGGTTATTTGGAAACATTTCTGGTACTTAATTAATGTCAATTTCACAATAAAATACCGAAAGAGAGGCGCAACAAAAAGTTTTGCAATATGCCAGCAAAGTTGGAAGTTTACAAATGGTTTTTAAATTGACAGCACGCAACTTCAAAATCGATGACATTCATTTGCGTGAACAGTTTTGCGAAGAGCGCAAAAAAG
This sequence comes from Ceratoteleas bidentatus, assembly GCA_022817645.1. NCBI lineage: Eukaryota > Metazoa > Arthropoda > Insecta > Hymenoptera > Scelionidae > Ceratoteleas > Ceratoteleas bidentatus. The sequence continues at coordinate 5,363 of JABFPB010004025.1, read as the reverse complement.
CTGTCTTTCATCTCATTATTGTTACTAATTCAATTTACGACAGAAAAAAGCTAACTTTTCATTTTTCAGTTACCACGGAGTTCCTACTTTAACCATTCAATTATTTTTAAACAGATTGTACTTAAACGTCATGCATAAAAGTGTGTGGTAAAAGGTTTTCTACAAACAGGATAAATGAAATTTTGTATGCACTTTAAAGTAAATCGTTACGAAATGTTTCAACAATGCACACTCAAAGCTTTATTAATTCAGAAATCATTTCCCCAGCAATATAGTAATCATAACATAATCCTTAGATTTCGAGGGGTGATATGCAGAGCCATTTTTATTTCAGCAATTAGGAAAATGAGCTGTAATTATCAAAAATGCGATTCACCGCGGATAAGCGAAATGCTTCTTTTATTGCCATTTTAGCCGGTAATGATTACCGCAGAAATTAGTAAGCGGGTGGCTGTCGTCATGCAAAAATTAATAATGTTAACTGGTAGCTGAAAAGAAAGAATATAAAGCAGTGCATAATATTTAAAATATATATCGCTGTACACGTATTCATATCCGTAATATCGAACACATTAATAGGTGATATTCGATACCACTGATATGCCTAAAATTTAATCGACGCGTCATTTGCAAAAGTTTTATTTTCCACGATTTAGTATTTGACCCCACACGTTAACACGAAAAATGAACCCAAATCTATCTATCTCTAAATCCAAAGAAATTAGATCTCACTATTTTTAAAGAAGTATTAATTCCCCAAAACTATTTGACTATTGTCTCTTCCTTCTTCCAACGTCTAAAGACCCAACAAAAATCAAACACCGGCAATCAACCAGTAGAATGATAACGCGACTCAATTATCTATTTCCATCCACTTTTTTCTGTTCTAAGTCTAACTAACAATTTTCAACATTTAACGTTCAACATTATTTATAACCTATCCCTTTTTTCGGACTCGTATTCATCGTTAATGAAACCTCCACCAGACCATTAATGGACAATGATTTATTTTCGAAACTCTTTTATTATCGTCGCCAAACTCCATCCATATTTATAAAACTTTACGTATCCAAACATATTCATCCACGCCTGATCTTCAGAGTCCCAGGACAAAGGAACGCCACCAAGCCCAACTCTGCAGATTCCAAAATTAGCACAAAAACGCACCGTCGGATTTCACACGTCCTAAGTGTCAAGTTTCGAAAAAAAACTTTTGCAAAGACCGAAAATATCGCCAGATAAGACACAAAACTATACCAAAATGAGCCAAGCTCTTTTTGACATTTCGTCCGTGGGGTTCCTCGTCGACCTTCATTTTGCGGTTCGGCTGGCACTTTCCGAAATCGCCGGCACTACGAAAAGCGCGTCGTCAGTCGCGCGGATCCACACCAGGCATACTTGCGCCGGATCGATTCGCGATCGATTTTCGCGGCGCGTCGCTCACGAGACGAGATGTCCGGCAAACGGCTGCGCGGGGCAATGATCGACGATATGAAGATATTTCATAGCGGCGGGCAAAACGCCGTACTGCGGCCGCCAACAGAAAGACGCGCCTACAAGATTAGGCAAAAAAGTACGCATGCGCGCGACGACGCGACTTAATCACGTGGCAGCGCTACTTAAAGTTCAAACTTGGCGCGATAAACGTTAGTCAGTTTTGGACATTTTTGGGCATTTATGGGAATCAAATTAAAAGTCCATTTTCGTACCAAAAATAGTTTTTATTGAAGGTCCAATTTGGAAGACGCAGATTTGGGGTTTTAAAAAACTAACGAAATTAACGAAACTAACGAAAGTAACAAAACTAACTAAACTAACGAAACTAACGAAACTAACAAAACTAACGAAACTAACAAAACTAACAAAACTAACAAAACTAATAAAACTAACAAAACTAACAAAAATTACCTAAGTTGGCCCGGCAATTGAATTGAACTAACAAATTTTGCCAGTACTGGGCCAGTTCTACCATAGGTTGACTAGCGATCAACCAACGGTTTGCCAGTACTGGCCCACTACTGGGCCGCTTTTTTTCTATTCCGGGTGAATAACCGGCGGAAAAACGTGGATTCGGTCGGAAAAAAATGTAAGCGAAAGTATGCAACGTTGCGTTCGATTGTCGAGTCATTGATCCTTCGCAGACGCAGGACGAGTACGCCTTGGTGCTGACCCTGACGGACGGCAAACTCGGCGAAGGCAATTACATCACGCAAAGTCTGCTGCTGCTGGTCGAAGACATCAACGATAACGTGCCGATTTTTCAACCGCACCACACGACCTTGACCGTGCCGGAGGATTCCGGCCCAGGCATTCTGACGACCGTCGAAGCCATCGACGCGGACGAGGGCGCGCACGGCGAGGTCGTGTACTACATGCAGGAACTCGACGGCGACAACGCGTTCAGCATCACGACGATCAACGGCAAGGGCGTCATCCGACTCGTCGGCAGACTCGATTACGAACGGAAGTACCTGTACCAGTTGCGCATTTTGGCGGTGGACCGGGCGATCAATGGAAAGGTTGTTGCATTGGGTTTTTTTTCGTAGTGGATTAAAAAATTTTTTAATAGCTGATTTTCGTTTTTAAGGGGGTTCTATAGGTATTTTAAAAATTATTTAAATTCCTGGAAATGTTTATAGAGACTTAGAGCTTCTAAAAAAGCTATTTTAAATTTAAATCAAATTCAAATTTCGATTTGCAAATGTAAAATGGGTTCTTATGGAAAGCGAAATTTCTAAATGCTAAATTGTAGTACATCGGTTGTAGGGACACTCATTCTCATAATTTCAAACGGCATTATCTTTCAGAGAATGTATACTAGGAAAATATCGATTAGCTGGGTGTAGCAGGCTAATTGGAGACTAAAAGATAAGCGTTGAAAAATTGAATTTAATGATTAACACTGAAAATAATTGTCATTATTTCATATGTGTTACAAAAAAAGTTGATTTTGTAATTTATCTAAATGTTTTATCAAATGTATATGAAGTTGCGTTAAGAAACTCTAACGCAGTTTTCTTTCCGTCTCTTTTTGACACATTGTGATCGATCAAATTACAAAATTGAAACTAACCGCCGGAAAAATATTTCCAATATTTTTCCGGTGTGATAATTTTATATAACAACATCGCGTTCTCTTTCTTATTAATATATCTGAATTTGAAAATTGTCTTCATAATATACGATATTGTATTTTTCAATTAAAGTCGAAAGCTGGCTAGTCTACTCTATAAGAGTGCATGTTAAAAATGTACATTTGCTGCTCACTTTAGAAGCGTTTATCTTGAAAATAGGTTTGGGATAGTACAGAAAATTGTATATAATTTCCCTCGTAATACAAAAAAATACAAAATAACTAATTTTTGTAATTATTATTTTTTAAAGCAAGCCCATTTTTGCTATATGATCTTTAACGAAGTTTTAGATCTTAGACTGAAAGAAATTTTTAGTAAATTTGCACTTTTTTGATTACGTATGAGAATTTCGCTCTTACTTTTCACCTAGCTAGTAAAGCATGAACTGTGTATATTATACAATTACTTTAATTTGAAACTCTCTGTATGTCAGTGTGTAATGTTCGGTTGTTACAGTAATGTTGGGTAAAACTTGTGGGAATTTGCACGGAACTTCCTACGGAATGCATGAAGAAAAAATGAAAATAATTTTAAAGGGAAACGTGCAAATTTAAATTTCTCGAACATTTTACATTGGTATTCCTTTCACGTTTCTTTTATAATTTAAGACTCAAATGTACAACTTCAGCTGAAAGTGTATTCATTTGAGATACTTGTATTCCGCAGAGTTCTCACCAATAACGATGGAAAAATCTTTCCAGACGTGTTTAAAATTGGAACCTCCATCTTCACTTGCATTTTCAATTTGCATTAACAATACTTATCCTATTTTGTATTTTGAATCCCGGTATATCGATACCGATATTCGATATTATCATTTATATGAATAGCGCAGATAAAATGCTACGAGGAAATTGTCATGTTCAAGATATAAGTAATCAATTCCCGCCGAGGTTGGATATATATAAAACATAATCCTAATCTCGTAATCTTTCTTTATTTCCCTTATTCGTGAATTAGGTCAACACCGGGACCACCGCGATATTGGTCAAAATCCAGGATGTGGAAGACCAGCCACCGGAGTTTATCTCCATGACACCGGTCACGAGGATAAGCGAAAATGCGAGAATCGGAACCTCGGTTTTGCAAGGTAAAAATGTCACTATCTTATAAGTAATCGTAAATCCGAACCTGAGTAGTTCGCTAACACCGAAACCCTACAAAATTTCCATTTCCATACTGTAAATTGGAATGATCAAATTACTTAGTCCGTTGAGCAATTCAAAACCATTTACACAACACGTGCCAAATTACACATGGTAATATCTAATTGCACATTGCGTATGTACAAAATCACACAATTATTCATTAATTCTCGATTGAGGGTATTCACTCCGCAAATCGATAATTCACATCATCTACCACTTCAATTCTAAAAATATATTAATGTAACTTTTTCTAATCTCAAATGATATTTTGAACAAATTTACAGAAGCTTTTTGTAAAAAGAAGTATTTAAACGAAAGTTTATAAATATCATTATATTTGATACATTTAACCATATTATATCCCAACGTGTTAGCCTTTTAAGGTTATTCGATCTTCACGTCAATTCTATCACATTACTGGGTTTGACATTAAACGGTGATGTTGAGTGTAAGAACCAAGTAGAAAAATGTTTTAATCGTATTATTTTCGAATAAAATGTGTCACCCTACACCCTACTTCTACACTGAAAGCACAGCAAACTGCCCTTACCCCGCCTACCCAAATATCCTTAACACTACACTGGTCCTTCGAGCCAGACTTTGATCACGCATCTAATCTAAGCTAAACATCTTCCCCACCCAAACACGAAACCAATCACCTTCCTCGGCCCCAAACACCAAGCGACCTTCAACTCAAAACAAATCTCCATTCCCAACAACGCTCTAACGCAACCACCGTAATCACGCTAATTGTTTCCGTAGAAAGTCCGTTTAACCTAGCGTTAATCGCGGTCGAAAATCCAGAATAAAATTGCCGCGAATAACCGCCCTGTAAAAAGTTTTTGGTAAAAGTGAATTCACAAGAATATGATTGTTATGTCTAGTTCTTTGTCAATAGATTACATAACATACTTTATTGATATTCACATTGAATTTGGACTTCATAAATTTCTTCATCTTCTAACTTGGAGTAGGAATACATCCCTAACAGCATACACCTGGGAAATCTACGGAGATTCTCCGGAGATAATTGGAAGACGTAGATTTTCGGGAGATCTCCGGACATTTTCTGGGAGATTTT
>JABFPB010004024.1:0-15751 GCA_022817645.1 Ceratoteleas bidentatus | reverse complement strand
TCAGGCAAACTTGTATCCCGTAATTAATAATCCGGCAAATTTGTTTCCCGTAATTTATAATCCGGTAAATTTGTCTCCAGTTATTTGGTTTCCCGTAATTTTATTCCCGTAATTGTTATGTTTCCAAGTCAAAATTCGTATATTTTAATTTGTAACTTCTGCCTTGTATTTTTTAGGTAGTATTTACATCTCTGGTAAGTTTAATAAGTGCTTATATTTATTTCCGGTAAATATACAAAAAGTATTTTTTTCCCGTAATTATTACATCCGGTAAATTTTTTCAAAACGAATGGCTGGATGCCCAATACACAATTATTTGAACAACCCCACGAGATAATATCTGCCCGAAATGGCGGGTATTACACGCTATTGCCGAGATGGCAGTTATTTCACGCGCTAGCCGAGATCGCGGGTATTTCACGCGATCGCCAAGATGGCGGGTATTTCACACGTTCTCCGAGATGGCGGTTTCTTCGACCCAGCCGTCTATATGTGCCACAGTGGTCCCAATTCTCAGAAACCTGGCCAAAAGTCGAAAAAAAATTTCACTCAAAATAGAGAAAAGCTGTAAATATAGATACATGTGACCCTTCCGCACGTTATGTTGATCAACAAACAGAATAATTTTCACTTATTTCGCCGGCGCGCTTAGCCAAGCGCGATAATACTAAAAAGACCTTCCGGAAAAAATATGTAAACTAGACAAATACTCGCCTGACCATTTCATTACCAGTGCATCACCTATTGCTTTAGGTATTCATCATGATGGAAAGCAATATTTCAAGTTCGTTCAGTACGTATCTACCAGATATTTTGATTTTTTTGACAAGTTAAGAATCGAAAGTAAAAATAAAAAATGTCTTATGAGATCGTAAGTTTATGACGTAATTTGTGAGAAGATTTGAGTGTCCGGAACTCGAGACTATGTTTCTCAGCTGCCTATATTTGCCTATTCTCCAGTTATAGTTTTTTTTAAAACAAGGAAACATTTCTGTTCAAACAAGATTAACGATATCACTGACGAATTATCTGATTCTGATGCATCTGAATAATAACGTTTGTTAGTTTGTTGTTTTTTATTAAAAAGCAACTGAACTGATTCTTATTTTTATTTATTTTTATTTTTCTCGACCGTGGCATTTCTTTCTAGTAACCTCTACCCTGATAGAACATATATTGCATATACATCTAATATATGTATAATATATGTATAGTATATGTATATATTAGGGTGGACCTTAATTAGGTCATTTTCAAATTTTGTCACTCTCACCCCCTCAAGTGGTTCGAAATGTGAAAAAAAAATATTTTCAATAAAAAAAATTTTTTAAACCATGGGAACGCGTGCCTGTAGGCAAATTTAGTGATTTTTAATCATTATTTTCGATAAACCGTCAATTATTCGGTTTGTTTCAAACAATTAAAATATTTCGTATCAAATTTATTATTCTCTAGATCTTAAAGAATGTCTGACATTTTTTTCAGGTTAAAATATTTTGTCTTCGTGGTTTGCGAATCGAATTAAGTGAAAAAATACGTAAAAAATGCATATTTAGTACGTTTTACAATTCTTCAATGATTCTAACCTGTAAAAAAGAATACACTCAAACCTCCGGCCACGCAATTCCTGTCTTCATGCAACACAGAATCGACTGCCTGACTGAATATTTCAATATCGAGAATGAAGTTGAATGTATTTTATAAATTTGCTATATAAAATTAAATGATCAATGGAAATAAACATTTTGACATATTTGAGTAAATTTGTAGTGATAAAATTCATAAAATTAATTTATTTAACAATTTATTTTACAAAATAAAGGGAGCTTATTAATGAGGCATTTGGTATATAAATATTATAATATAAATCTTTTATTTTTCTTTTTTTTCTATTCAAACGTCCTGTTTGTCGTTCAAACTATTCAAATGCCCGCGCTCTCGGCGCGCATGAGAGTATGGTGCGCATGCGCGCTACGTCTAATAAGTGGCCGAGCAAATAGTTGCGTGAAGGCAGTATTTCCGGTCCTGACAGGTTTCGTGAGGTTCGAGTGTACGTCGTATGAAGTGAATAAAAGTGACTCGACTGTACGTCGGTGCGAATATCTCGCAATGTGGGATTGTTTCGGCGAAAAATCTCGTTGAAACCTTTTTATTTCGTCTCGAGATAGCGCGCTGCAAAAACACGAAATGTTTTTAATTGGAGAAATTGACGGAAACATAACTGGGGATGAACTCCCGTCTATAAGACAAGTGTTAAAAGCATTTTTTTTCAATACCCGTGAACTAAAATTATCAGCTCGAGATAGTTCATCTAAAGTTATTACAGATGTGATACTTTTTTGGAAAAAAGCGCGTTTACCCGTGCGAGCGGAATATCACTGTATGAAGAAATTAGAAACGCTGTACGATAATTATCGAAAATTGCAAAAAAATCAAGATTTACCGTTTAATTTGGCAAAAGAAAAGGAGTTTTCGTCTACGCTGGATAATCTATTCGACATCGCTCACGCAGATATTGATAATATGCTCGATGAAATTGGTAAACGGTTTCTGTTGAACCAAAGACAGGCCATAAGAGTAGGAAGTTTAAGTGAAATCGAGAAGATGTACGAGACGAAGGAAAAAATAGATGCTGAAAAACAAGAGATGTTGTTACGAAGGAAGCAACGAAGTGCAGCAGAGAAGGCAAAATTGAGTAAGTAAAATTACATTGTCATATGTTTTTTCGTCTTTTGCAATATATTCGTTTTTTCCAATTTATTTTGATTTGAATAAAGAACAATTACGAAAATAAAAGAATGTAATAGTTTAAAAATATATATCAACAAAACAAATAATTTATTCTTATTTAACATTGTTTTCTAAATAGGAATTTTGTTTGTTGTTTAGGTGAGGTTCTGGAATTTGAATCAACTGATGATAGCGAAACTTGTAGTCAAACATTGATTGGTATGTATTCAAATCTTTCTACTGATGAACTCGATTCACCTGTAATTCGGATTGATCAAGACCAAGCTGGACCTTCCAATCCTAAAAAAGCACGGGGTACGGTAAACATTCTGGATGAAAGATTGATATCTGTTTTAGACAAGTGCAAGATAAGTAATAGAGATGCTGTTCATCTCATACTTGCTATAGCTAAAAATCTTAATTACGACGTCAATTCCTTAATCGTTAATGTGTCATCCATTAGACGGTATAGAGAAGAATTACGAGAATTAAAAGCATTGCACATTAAACGAGTATTTGGAAATCAAGAATTAAGGGCCATTGTTTTGCATTGGGATGGAAAAATGATGTACGATTTGGTAAAACGTGACATGACAGATAAATTGCCAGTTGTTATTACGGATCAGAACGTAGAAAAACTTCTAGGGGTACCAGAATTGGCAAGTGGCAGTGGGTCATCTCAAGCAAATGCTATTTATGAGGTAATACAGGATTGGGGAATTACTACAAAGATAAAAGCATTTTGTTGTGACACGACACCGTCAAATCTTGGTCGTATAAAAGGTGCAGCTTCCATTTTAGAGCAAATGCTAGAGAAAGATATTTTATTCCTACCTTGTCGACACCATATTATGGAACTTCTTTTAAGAAGCGCTTACGAAGAAAAATTTCCCGGAACTACTGGTCCAAATGTGAATCTTTTTCAAAGGTTTAAAAAGAAATGGAATGAATTTGATAAATCTAGTTTCAAAACAGGACTTCATGATGAAGTATTAAAATTAGTCTTGGTGGACAAGAGGGACAATATTAATAATTTTATTGTAAACATTTCACAAAATAATCTACCGAGAGTTGATTACCGAGAACTCCTGGAATTAGTTCAAATATTTCTGGGATTTGTTCCTTCCCGTGGTATCAATTTCCGAGCTCCGGGAGCAGATCATCACGCTCGATGGTTATCAAAGGCTATATATTGCTTGAAAATCTATTTATTTCGCGAATCATTCAAACTTGGTGCAAAAGAAGAAAAAGGAATCGCTCAGGTCTGCATTTTTGTTGCTTTAATTTATGTTAGAGCCTGGTTTACCTGTCCAATTTCGATTAAAGCTCGAAACAACGATTTTAAGTTATTGAAGCAAATATATGATTTTCGAACAATCGATGCCAAAATTTCGGTTGTCGTGTTACAAAAATTATGTAACCACTTGTGGTACTTAAGGCAAGAAGCAAGTGCCCTGGCATTTTTTGACGATGAAGTCCCGATATCAATAAAAAGAAACATGGTATTAGCGATGAAAAGTACCGACTCAGAAGATGACATGGATGAACAAACCAGCAAAAAATTTATTTTAAAACCTACGGAAATGGACAAATTTTACGACAAACAATTGGATTACTTCATAACGCCTCAGTCTCGAAATTTATTTAAAAGATTTGAAATAAATGAACCATTTTTAGAAATAGATCCATCTGAATGGTCGACTAATGAACATTTTGTTCAGGGATTGAAGATCTTGAGTAAGCTGAAAGTTGTAAACGATCCTGCCGAAAGAGCTGTGAAACTGACCCTGGATTATAACAACTTACTCACGAAAGATGACAGGCAAAAGCAAAACATTCTTCAAATTGTCAGCGAATACAGAAAGAACTTTCCTGATGCAAAGAAAGAGACCATAATGAAAGCACAAAGTAAGTAGAACTTTTAATACCCATTGTATTCATTTCTTAGCTAAGTCAGAATCTAATGATGTTTGTTTTTACAGCTTCTACTTAATTCTGCAACATTTATAAAGGTTGTGTCACCAGAAATGATCATGAGCCGTGGAGGAAACAGACCAAAATCAAAATGTTAAATATTATCGTCATCCTGTCCTTATCCGATCGTCATCCGATCGTTATCCGATCGTTATCCGATCATTATCCAATCGTCATCCGATCGACATTCGATCGTTATCCGAGGGTCATCCGATCGTTATCGGATCGTTATCCGAGGGTCATCCGATCGTTATCGGATCGTTATCCCATCGACATCCGATCGTTATCCGATCGTCATCCAATCCAATACATAAGAATACAGATTTTACACTATATAACGTATACAAAAAAATTTTTTTATTTACCCCCCCCCAAATATCACATTACTACAGTTTTTCCCATTACTACGTATATTCCCATTCACATATATTAGTAAGGATTATATTCTGGATGTACATATTGCTGATAATATTTATTTCCCGGCGAAACCGGGTATTTTTAGTTAGTGATTTCGTATCTGGTGATTTACACACATTCATGCTGACGTAAACCGTCAGATGAATCAGATCTTCGTATTACATTAAGGTGATGTCTCAGGTCTGCTGCAGCGGAGTTAGGGGCTTTGTTTATAAAAAATTCATTACTTAATATTTTGTAATAATCTGACCGTAGCGCGATTCTGTGTTTATGGGAGAATATTTCTGGTTATAAACAAACATCTGCAAACAACAAGTTTAGACAATTAATGATTCCGCGTTTTTTTCTCACCTCGAAAACGCGGAATCATTAATCTTTTGCAATTAATTATAGATTACACTTGTTTTCTGTGGTAGGTATGTAAAAAAAGAGAAAATCGCGCTATGGTCGTTAAATGGAGATCCAAGTAAAAACTTAGTCGTAATTTACAAAATCTGTAATGTCGGTAATCACGCTTGAAACTCGGCCTTAACATACCTCTATAATTTAAGGGCTGCTGATACATAAAATCATGACTTTTGTGTAGAGGTTAGTGTATATCGTTGGCGCGGAAGCGAAGTGGGCACTGTAAAAAATATATGGTTGGCACTAGTATTCACATGTTTGCTATAATCATACCGTATTGCTGATTGTGCACTAGAATACCGCTTGGGTTGCGTCAAACATAAGTATGGTTGCCCCAAACATACTTAAGACTGTCCTAAGCAAACTTACGGTAGCATTAACCATACTGTGTTTTATAATTCAAGTATGGTTGCTACAATCAAGCCAGTTTCTTCAGTGTGGTGTTCAGCGTCTTCTTCCACCAATAGAAGAAAAAAGAAGATGCATATATTCGCTAACCGTGCAAGTAGTATGCAAATGTTTCAAAATACTGGTTCAGATTGGAAAAGAAGTCTACCGAACAAAAATGTGAATAAGGAAATGTAAACTAAATTTTAAAAGGAATACTATTTTACTACCAATCTGAAGTTCTCTCTTTCAAAAGAAAAATCATTAATCATGTGATTGACGTTTCGACAAATAAGAGAAATACATTCCGTTATTCGTCTTCAGTTATTGGTCGCTCACACACATTCATAGAATTGTCATTCTAGGACGATTTTTGGCGATCCGCAGATAAAGTGTTAGTATACAAACTGTTAATAAGTACATATTTTTATCCGACTTATTAAAATTTGAATGCCAACACATATTAATAATGTGTGTTGATAGAAGATAAAATAATCGTTAACCCATGTAGAAATTGCCGTAGTTAACAACCGGCTCAAAACTGACACAACACCGGCAGACCTACTACGGCAGCCAGGCCCGAGCCAGTACTGGCTGTAACACGGTTTACAACTGTTAACTATTGTTAAACAAAATTAAACCAGGGCCGGCACTATTGTAAATCCAATGCTTCGCCGTTACTGGCCTAATGTCAATCAACCATTAAAATTTACATATAATTTTAATCGTTAAATTTAATCGTATTATGTAAATATTACGATTAACCCTTTCGCTACCTCAGACGCGTATACGCGCCCATTTAAAATATATTGACACTGTGTACATTTTAAATGAGCGTGTTAACACGTCCGCAGTAGCGAAAGGGTTAATACAAAATATTAAACTTTTACGAATATTTTATCTTGAAGTAATTTCTTTCGCGCTGTCTCCACTTAATTAAAGAATTGGCGTTTTGACGTAAAACAAGTTTCTGGTAACTGAAGAAAATATGACCAGTTAAAGTAGTTCAGTTAGGCATTAAGTTAGGCATTACCGGTAAGAAGGTGTTAACAAAATTAATGCATTATTTAGTATATTTCGGAGTGCTAATGACAAAGGGAATCAACTTTCACCGTGTAGTTTTCGAGATATTGAATTTTAAAGATGAACCGAAATAGCATTAAGCTTATGGAGACTTGATGTAGGAAACGCAAAAATAGAAGAATTCCGAAATATTTTTACCAAAACTATGAATATATATCAAAATCGTGGATAGTAGTGCATTTTTGCCCTTTCTAAACAAATATACTATTTCTTTAAAGTATCACTGGAATATGGTTACGTACTACGTATGTGGCTACGGACAATAAAATATATTGAGGCTCCATTAATTATATAACGAATCTCCTATAAGATGTCAAATTGTAAAAATCGGCAGATATCTTAGAGAAAACATCTCTGGATGCAAAATTTTCCACCCTAGAGGGGAATAATGAAATATTATTGCTCCAAGAATATATCACTTTTCTCCCTCTGTAAGGGAAGCAATGAAACTTCCACCAAATCGTTTTGAAATAGTGTAAAAAACATCTTCTGCTTTGATATAAGTGACGATTTAAAAATGACCGTCAGTTTTCCGCCCCAGATCGAATTTCATTACTAATTTATTCCTCCGAATTGTGGGCGGCACGGTATCCCCGTTGATTATCGGTTAATGAAAGTACGCCGGGGCAATCAAGATGCGTGATAATTGTCAGAAAGATATTACGTATGAACGTTAAAAACAAGCGGTCGAACGATGCGAACGATACACGCGGATCACGAAAGGCCGGCGCAATTCAGTTATCATCCATCTTCGTTATTTATTTTGTTCGCGGGTATTTACGCGGGCGACGATAAACGTCGACGCGCGCACCATTTGAATATTCAGTTTTTCTTTCAATTCGCGGGCAGAAGCGCGCAATTTATTTCGCCGCGGAAAATGTATTTCCAGGTCGTTATTGCGAGGCGAAAACGGAGCGCCAATGTGTGATTTAGGGTCGACGGTTTCGACAGTTTCGCGAGCGCGAATTTCCGAGCACCTTTTTTCTTTCGGGCGTTTTCGTTTGGAAATGCGGAAGGTTTAGAGAGACGAAGACGAGGAACAAGTAATAATGAATGTCATTTTTTTGATGAAATGAACATTTGTATGCCATTGATTTAAAATGTCAGTTTTAATCCATACTGTAATTTCTTAACATTGTCAACAGAATCGCGTCATATATTTTTCATCAATTTTATTTTAGTTCTCAATGGTTCAAAAATCACATAATGTTGTACGATGGACCATCTGACTTGTCTTTATCTTTACCCTATACTATCATCTAATAAAACAGACAAAAACCAAACCCTAAAAAAAATCAGAACTCCCATAAAAATCTTCAAAGAAACATACTCCATCCTTGCCCCGAACCCCTTAATAATCATTGACAAAAAGACACTCGCAATCCCAAAATCCCCCTACCCCTTTAAAAGATTTAACTCTTTTCCTTTACGAACAATGAGCTGCCATCGGGAAGGCCGAAGAAAAGAGTTAAAAGTGAAAAGGAGGTGTCTATTTACAAAAACGTCCAAACAATCCTATTCAGTGCGGGGCCCGATCGATATCTCGTCGGGATCATCGTTCGACAAATGGCACGCCCGGGTTTCGCGGAGAAAAGGCGAGGAAAGTGCATCACACGACGTCGCGTTATCGCCCGAATCGACGCGTCGCAAAGAACCGGGAAAAAGGGAAAGAGAAAAATGGACGCGATCGGACACGTTCGGGACGAGTTGGTGCGTTCGATCGCACGCTACGCCTCCTCCAAATAGAGGTCCTCGCAGAGCACTCCGAGTTCATCAAGATAACGCTTTGCGTGCCTGCGTGGCTGGCTTTTGTGCTCGCGGGTCGCACAATCGGACCCGTATACGCGGGGCTTATGTTTTTCGGCCTTTCTTCGCCGGCGAAATGTCGACGCACTGTTGCAACTAGTGCCAGTTTTTGTCAATCGATCAATCACGGCTACTTGAGCGCGCGTTTTTGCTCGCTTTTAGTCCGATTCGCACTTGGAGAAAGCCTAGGACCATTGTCGTTTTTTTTCGGAGAGGTAATAGGTTTGGGACCGATTTTTTCTGGAGATAATTGCAAGTGGTGCAATTTTTTGAGGCATTTTTTACGGCGAATCCTGCTGGAATGTCATAGAAACGGAGGGAAGTGGATAGACATGTCAATTTGTGAATACATGAAAAGTTCAAAACGATTTTCAGCTTTTTACTTGGGAGCGATTAATTTTAAATGAAATCTGTTTATATTAGCGTGTTTAGAAGTTAGAAGTCCTTTAATTTGAGTACAAACACGACCATGTTTAGAGTATATTTAAACATTTGATTTTTGAAAATAATTAGTACATTGACAAATATTGACTTTTTTTTAATGTTCTTAACGAAACTGGATTTATATTTGAAAGGATGTATTGTTCCAAATGGTTTGGATCAAAAAGTAAAAAAACTCCGTTTTTTTATTTTTAAAACACTAAAAATGGCCATTTTTCCGAAATACTCTAAACATAACCTTTAGAGTGTACAAACTAAAATATTTCTATTTTTGAAATAAATCAATCTAACAATTTTTCATTAAAGTTAAGAGTTTGCGAAATTTTTAAGTCCAGTTTCTGGTAATTATATCTAGGGGCGGATGTGGTGGAGGTTGATTATTTTTAGTAGTAGGTCGAGGAGAATAGTGACTTGATAAACCTCGACTGCAATTTACTGTTTAATGCCTCGCTCTTTTGCTTAAGGTGGAGATTATTTGAAAAATCAATATTTGTCAGAGCCCAAACACAATATCCCACTTTGAATGCGGTAATCGATTAGAATGTCCCGATATTGGCCTACTGACGAAATAAACGTACTCTCAATCGACAATGTTCCTGTTAAACTAAAAGGATTTCCATTCAACGCTTCGACAATGGAAGAATTCCTCTTGTTAGCAACAGAAAAACCTGCTTGTAAACCCCGATTTTTCGGAGGAAAACCTGCTTCTCACTTCCCGTAGACCAAGTTCCTTGGAGTGGATTTTTTTGATAACCTCATTCTGTCAAAATAGTCCGATCGAAACTAACTTTTGAGACGTTTTGGTCATTACGAAATCTTGAAACTGTCGACCTATACATGAGATTGTTAGAGATGAAGTATGAAAATGGAAACACAATACAAAAGAATAGAAAAGTAATAAGGACATACATAATGTATCAATAAATGTACAAACGGATGAGCAGATGTCTGAAAATGATTTAATTTTGTTATACTTCTCCATACTTTTTAAATGGACGAGCAAAATACATGAAACAACGAAACTAAAAGGGTTGAATTCCATAACCCTCTCGCATTCCACAGCCGAACCATCGCGATCGATGATTGACCAGCGCTCCTACCAAAATTCCGTGTCGGAATGTCGCCGAATCATTGTCATATAGCCCATTACATTCCGAAGTGTCACTCCGCCGAAAACTCAATTTGGAGCCACGAATCGTCGAAAACGGTAACGCGCATTCTAATCCCGAACAAAGAGCTGCCCAATCGGGCAGTGATACCGCCGATAATCGATTGTATAATCGCCGGACGAGCGGCACAAAGCAGCGGGAGTGTGTTTTGGAAGCGCAAAGAAGACATTCTTGCAGAGTCAGGACCACTTAGGCGGACGCCGTGAGTGGTGCCGGGCGAGGTTTTTGTACCGCGGAGACGCGTGTCAGAAACATATTAGACACTGCTTTGAACAAAACCCTTTTTTTCGGCGAAAAAGGACCGGCCCGGGGGAGACACAAAAGACGCGCGAGACGGGACAATGGCCCGGTCACAAATAAACCCTTGTGATCATGCTAATGTACCGACGACGGTCCGGCGCGATTCGACCGATCAAACAGGTGTTGCGCCCGCGGAAGAACGGTTATGACGCTTTTTTTGGGGAGTTCCAACTGGTGATTCGGCGATTCGAGAGTGACGCGGCCGGTTTCTCGAATCGACAATTAGTTAATGCGATTCCGGCGAATTGAGGAACGGCAATTAGTGGCGTTGATTCGGAAGGGAGCGGTCAAGATTTTTTTCGCAGGAAGGTTGGGCGAGGAAGTTTAATGGGCTGATCGAGTCAGTTTCGGGAAAAGTCCGACTTGCAGAGCAAAGTTTCGTCACAAAAGTGTCTTAAACATCGTCCTAACAATACAAACTAGTTTCGAACCAAAAAATGAATTTGACTCTGGAACCCATTGTGGAACAAAACTTGGTGCAAGTATCCATCTACTATTGCTAGACAGATTCCATGATTGGAAATTCTAGGCATTCCATTCATGGAACCTATCCTAGGAACATTGGTTGGGACTTAAACCAAGCTTAGTTCCATAATAGTTTCCAGAGTCAAACTGCATCTATGGTTCCGAGCCCGTTTTAATGTCAGGGCTTTTTATTGTCCCACTATGTTATAAATCACGGAGAGTGTTTTGGACCTATTTTGAGTCAAATTAGCGGAGTCAAATGTTTGTTCGATTCTTGACCAAATCGAAATCTACCATGTTTTGAGTCTTATTATCCCACCCACCAGAAATTTCGCTAGTTTTTCATAAGTTGAGGTTAGAAACTCGCTAGTTTTTTGCAATATTTTCTAGACTAGTAAAACTTACGAATTTCTTGCAAGTAACTTGTAAGTTTAACTTTCATTTATCTAATGTAGAAAAACTTTTGATTTTCTTGCGAATAACTTGTGCTTTCTAACCTAAAAAATTATGTGACGAGACCATGTCGAGATTTTTTCGCTAGAAACTTGCCAGAAAATTGAAATTTTTCTAGTCTAGACTTGTCACGATATTCTTGCAAGTTTTTACTAAGAGTTTCTAGCGTGAAACTAGTCAAATTTGCTAGTTTCTAAGTTTCTAGATTTCTAGAGTAAATTTCTACTTGGACATTTAGAGGCGATGACAAAAAATTTTTCCCCGAACTGTACAATAAAAACGCAAGGAAAACCCTCGGAAACTTGCATCGCAATCTTGCCAATGAGACCTCCAACGGCAACGCAACAGCGTCCCGCAATTCGCGGCAATACGTCAATATTGTTCTAATAATAACCATTTGTTTGCAAAGCAGCGTAATTGACGAAACGCCGCGCAACGGTGGGCGCGTTCTCGTCGGCTGCGGCCCGCTCGTCGATCGATCACGCCGGTCTTATCGCGCATCAATTTTATCCGGCCGCCCGGTCCCGTACTTTCCATTGAATGACAGAACAAACGACTGGTAGACACTCGAGGCTCATTCTCCGAAAGTATCACGACGTTACACGCCGTGACGAGCGTCCTCAATGGGCGGCCTGCGAGGCTCCCAAATTGTCTCCTGCGAGTCGTCCGTTTCGTTAAGGGTTTAGTCTACTTTGTCAGTCTAAAGTCTCGGACGATTTTCCAATAGATTTTTGGCAAGATAAACAATATGAAAATAAACAGACTGTTTACGTTTATTTAAAGAGTCAATATTTACATTCGTTTATGTTTTAGAGGAGGACAATCGATGTAAATATTTAGCTTAAACAAAGCGGAAAACAAAAATAGAAAACAATAATAAATGAAAACGAAAACAAACTTAAAAACAAAGCCAAGGTCTATGCTTTCTTCTATCCTAGTAAGAATAGTCAGGATATAGTCTTCACTGTCGAAAAACAATATTGGTCTAACTAAGCCAACAAGATACTGTTAATAAATACTTTACCGCATCCATCACATCATGTTTTCCAGTGTACAGTACCACGTAATTTGATTTTTATTTTAATTAACACTTTTTTACCTTTACTCCTCTATACTTCCCACACTCTCAAACAGACTGAACCTTCAAGTACAATCTACCATCAAAACTCTTTAGTTCTCGCGGGAAATGATAATGATTACCATGATAATGGGTCGCGTCTCTATTTCGGTCCGAACCGATTGACAAATTATCCGTTGTGCGTTACGGCCGGGCTTTTACTTGTAGATTTGGTCGCTGCTGAATAATGGATCGCAGAGAATAAAGATCGACTTGTGTGTTCGCTACCGGTCGAGAGGAGCGCGCTGCGGGCGGGTATAAATATTTATCGAAAAGCTGGAACGAGTTAATGATCCGGGGCTAAAGCAAACAAGTGAAAGTGCATGCGGTCAAAGTCGTAGACGGAAACGTGGATCAATTGACGGGCGCCAGGTCTCGGCGACTTGTGCATTATTAATGGTCGCGCGACAGTCTCCTCGAGCGTTTAATGTCCATCCAAAAGGATGACTAATTGCGGCCGACTCGAGGTCAAAGGGTTACGAGCAGTTAGAATAAGTGCGCCCGGACAGACGAAAGGGTTTACACGGAAATGACGCGGAATCAGACCGTTTAAGGACAAGACACGATGACTTCCAGAAAACGACATTCCTTAATGTAGTATTTATCCTTTTTTAATGGTTTACATTTTTTACTTTGAGACGTTTAAATTTCTTAATCAAAGTGCAAATTACGAAACGATTATGATTTTCACAATTGTTTTCAGTTTACATTTTTTAACTATAAACATTTAATTTTTACTTTGGCGTAGGGATGAGAGTGAAGGTAAATTTTTCTCACCCCTGTCTGTTATAAATATATCTCTCGGTTTTGCACCCAAAAGTGATATTGCTCAATTTTATAGTGCTTATAACTTGTTTACATTTTTGACTTAAGGAATTTATACTGACTATACTCACAGTAAGTATAATTTGTATAAAATTGTAAAAAGCTTACAATTTTGTTTATAGCAGAATAGAAAGAGAAGATTTGAGAACAAATGGGACGTCAAAAAGGTAGAAAAAACTGGTTTTGAAGCCTGACAATGTCGGGCAAAGGATTCGTTCTCTGACCGAAAGTGCAGTACCGATATCATTGCGGCTTTTTCCGTGCATGGCTGTGTGATCGATGCAGATAAGATACAGCCTTAATTATTTTGACAAATGTTACTCCCTTTTAATTATCCCGTACACGGGGGATAATTTATAATTGCATGTTTTTAATTTAATTTATCATTATACGGGACGAGTACATGTGCGCGCTATCTACAATCACACTCAAATATATCATTTAAATGTAGCTAATTAAGTTTTACGTCATTAACACTCTAACTCGAACGAATTCAACGTTATTCGACGTATCTCACCCTAGAAACGCCCTGCTTAGTATTCCGTTGCATACAACCAATCAAACCAACCATGAAATCGTTAATTAAATAAAGAAATAATTAACTTAGATTAGGTCATTAATAATTCTAGAGAAAAAAATCAATCATTCATACTTAAAAAATGTACACAATAATAATGTGCAATCTCTTAGACTTAGATTATTTTCGAATGTTTTGAAATAATATAAACGTATAAAAAATACCCTTAAATTAGTTTATAGTGTAAGGTAGGTCCCAAAACTAATTACTTAAATATATCAGCATTAGCCCAAAAATGCAGTTATTTCATTTTACCTCGAATCTTCATAAACGCAAATTTTTTCGTAACTTAATTGACACTTATTAAGAAATCGCATTGCCAGATGCAGATAAACAATAATCGGCGAAAATGTACGTATAGCAGGTTATACCGCGGATAAAATCTAATCGCGTTTGATTGAATAGGATCTATGTGCTAATTCCTTCTGTTATTTTATCTTTAAAGTATCAACCAGTAAGTGACGTAAAAGCTGTCAGTGGCCAATAGAATGAAGTCAGTTTTCTATCGAGAGAGATAATCGCGAGAGAATGATCTATCGTGGAAGCATCGGCGGAACGGGAAGGGGGGCCTGCTTTGCAAACCTGTCGCGCGGTATTGTCGGTTCGATAAAACGCCACGTTGTTGTTGTTATTTTTAACTGGCAGTCGAAAATCCGACAGCTTATCTGCTTCCTTTCCGTCGGACGCAGCCGCGCGCTCAAAAGCTATGTCCCCTTCGCATTTACGCGGCCGATAACGCGTTAACGATGTCGTGCGGCGTGATTCGGGTTATTATTTCGCCCGGCGCATAATACGCGGTCGTTACATTTAATAAAATTGTTCGCGTCCAGCAATTGTTTAGCGGGACCGTTGTTTTTGACGCGAAGCTTGGTAAATAATGCCGGGTTGCGCGCAATGGAGGTAACAGTGATTGAGGAGATTACGTTTCAACATTGCGAGGTCATTATAGGCAATTTTTAGGTTACCAAGTAAAAATATGGAGAGTTTTAAATAATGCTGGCAAGGTACTGGGAACGCTGGGACTAGTTCAACTTGTCTACTCTGAACAGTCAAGGAACTGAGTAAATACTATATTGTTTTACTCGACTTGTTTAGTGAATAGTTTTATCTAGCTGTACTGTTCAATTACTGTAAAATCTGCGACTTCATAAAACTGATCGAGTTCGAGTTATTCAGTTCTGTACAGAAATTGGAAAATTCGACTAGACAGATCATGTTAAATTTCGTTTGTCTTCAAAATTAACTATAATATTTTGAATTCCAATATTTTGCTTCATTAATAATGCATAGCCCATTTTTAATTAATACACTGAATATCGTAATCAGTCCTTTCTATCTATATACAAATTAATGTCATAAACTTATACCATTTGAAATATTCAATTAAATAAAATCTAATTATGTTACAACACAAGGAGTAGATTGTATAATAATACCTGTGTTGCGAGTTTCCACACATTTCCAAACGAAACAAGGCTTTTGGGAAGTAATGGGAAATTGGGCACCGAAATTTCCGACATTTATCACGAAAATTCGTAGAACATATACGGAATTTCTCAAATGTACTGGGAACTGTAATCGAAAAGTTTGCTTACAAATTTC
>JABFPB010004023.1:0-15750 GCA_022817645.1 Ceratoteleas bidentatus | reverse complement strand
ACATATCGCGGTTTCCAAGAGTCTTACTAAACGTTGAAAACGTTATACGCAACGTTTTCTAAACCCACACGAACGTTGATAAATGGTGCATATCTCTACGATAGCAGCGAAAGTCCAGGTTGTGGTCATACGGCTGTACTCTAGTACAACCGCGAAGCCGACTCCCGTCGTAGCCACGGGCATCTGTATCGCAGTAGGTTGAACCGTAATATTCATGTTCGCAAGCGAACGCTCAAGCTCTGCACATGAATCGTCGAACACACCTAATCTCTTCATAACTTCAGTTCGTCGTTCCTGCATCTGCTTGGCTCCCACCTTCCGGCGGAAATCATCCGTTCTGCGTTGTTTTGAAGCCTTGCCTGACTTCTTGGGTTTTGAGCCTCTCGGCGTAGGCTCGGTGTCCACGTCACCAGCCTGTTGTACATTAGCTTTGCAGGAGGGAGATTCTGGTATTGATGTCCTGCCTGTATTGTGTGAAGAATTTCAATAATAACAGGTCTAATACATCCAATTGTGTCAGGTGCATAATTAAACACTGCTAATTGGTTTGCCCGATCAGGTGTTGCCATAACTCCCAATTCAGCCATTCTGCATTTCAAAACTGTAGGGTCTGATTCTCTGAAGCCAACGATAAAAAGCCGACCCCCAAGACTTATCCACTGTTAAGCCCATATCCTTTACTGTATCAACAATAATAACTCCAATTTTTTCGCTCATCTGTTTTGATAATACTCTAGTTGTTCCAGTATTGTCAGGAATTTTAGTTCCTTCTGGGAAGCGCAAATGTTTCATAGGAGCAACAGATACAGGTTGTTGAGGTATCGGTGCCTTTGATGGTTCTGCTTGTGCGATATCCAACTTCCTAACATTTATATCAATCCCTCTCTTTGTTGTTTATGAATAGAAGAAAGCAAATGCTCGATTTTCCTAACAGTTTCATGAACTGCTTGAGTGATATTATGATTCATTTCTTCTCTTAGATTTGCAGGAGTGGTAGTTGCATTAACTTGATCTCTTTTCTTGATCATTCTCATCAGATATCTCAGTATTTTGAAACTGCTCCCAAAAATCCACTTCGTCATTGCTTTGTTCAGATGTGTAAAATTCATAAGTGGGGTCACAGGGATCTTTAAGTTCATTTTCTACAGCCGATAGTGGTGGCTTATTTGCTTCTTCAATTCTTTGATGGAGGGAAAGAGGTGGTGTTATACCCTGAGCCATCATTGTAAGTTTTTCTTGAAACTTAGTTATAGTTTCTGTCTTAGTAGCTGAGTCATTTAGAATATCTTCAGGATCTGTTGTCAATTTGCCATCAGTAAAAGTGATCTCTGCATTTTCATCTCTCATTAATTCCATCAGTCTTCTTACTTTGGGTGTTTTGGCCATTCATTTTGCTAATGATTCTGGCTGTAATTCCAGTAGTATTCTTAAAGAAATTGATTTCTTCTTTAGTTAAAAGTGGAATTATGATTTTTTCTTTTTGATAAATGGTTGGTATATTATGTAGTCTAAGCAACTTGATAGTCTAAGTAACAAGATACACACACTGAGCAAGTGTAAGTGTACATCAAGTGGTAGCTTCCCATAACAACATGCTCACAACATTACACTGAAAAAAATCCCTTCCGCTGTTCTAAGCAATGTCCTGGAAATGGGTGCCTAATGGCACTCGCTCTAGAAGATGGTACATGTGTCACAAGAAAACTTTCTAAGTAAGATTTCTCATCTTCACGATCCTCCGTTTAAATGATCTAAGCTCCTAACGCTTCTTCCAACCGTCGGGTTGCCTTAAAGGAACGTCGGGTTCCTTTAAGGCAACCCGATCTTGCCTTAAACCTAATGTGTTGTTTCCACCAATCCCAACATAATCATAGCTCAATCCACTCGTCTAGGGGGAACCATCACCAGGAGATATGGTGTGGCCAGCGCATGGTGATTAAAACGTACATATACGCTACCCATGACCGCTGCACTAGACAAGTGAAGAGTAGAAAATGCCGTCTATTTGGCCCCGTTCGAAACCCAGTATTTTATCATTCCTTTATCTTAAAATTGGTATTGGAATGTTTCACCAGCGTACTAAACATTCATTTTTATTTGTTTTTCTTGATTCCTTTAACTTAAAACTGGTAGTGGAATGTTTCACCAGCGTACTAAATATATATAATAATTGAGTGCTCCAGCTTTCAGCTGGAGCACTCAGTTATAAAAATCACAACTAGAGAGGCACGCCCACCAATGTGGGAGAAGGGATCACCAATCCCTCCAAGAGTGCTAAGACTACAAACAGTCCACACCCCGCGTCGGTCTAGCCTGATGTCAACCCGATGACCAATCGAGTTGGCCTAGTAATTGCCCCATCCCGGGGCCTATTATTAAGATTACTTCCGGATGATTGTGTAATTCCTCCTCGGGTGGCGACGGGGAAAACACTAAGGAAGAAAAACTCAGAAGTCAGTGTGGGTCGGGTAAAAATATTACATACAAGCTACTTATCCTAACGAACCATTTTTCTCAGTACGATACTCTTTTTCTAAGCTCGACTTAATCATTGCTTCATTTTCATTTGATGCACCGTTTCTGTACTGCCGACGAGATTGCAAAAAAAGGCGAACCTTTGCACCTTACAACATAACAGAACCCGGACTTGTATCGCCGATAAAAATGGCACCGCTCCAGTGATATTTATATGCATTTATACACCATTTTATAGACGTTTATCAAGTCGACTTCCTCACTGTACTCCGGTAATCTAAGCAGCAGATTTCCGACGCAAATTGACCCGCATATCGGGAAAATAGTGCACTGCAAAATGATTGTCTTCTAAGTGTTTTACTGTAAAACATCTAAACACTTTTATGCGTTTTATTTGAGAAAAAGTGTTTTGCAGGAAAACTCTTTTCGGCAAAGAAAACACATGAAAGTGTTTTTATGTTTTACAGTAAAACACTTAGAAGACAGTCATTTTTGCAGTGTGGCTGACTTTTTTTGTGATGCAATTCTGCGTTACGGTGCGACTTCGATCGGGAATTCACTCCGTGGAGTCCCGCGGCGACATTTCCGTGAAATCCGTAAAAAGTGCGAACGCGCGATTCGAAATTGCTCGATTTTCCTCGTCGTAGCAATTCCGGCGAAATTGCGTCCGACGATGACTTCGAGTGTCCCAGCAACTTTTCCTCGTCATAAATTATTCGAAAGGTTGAGAACATAAGGTTTTGAAAATGGTTTTCAGAATATTCATGAAAAACGTTTGCAAAAGCTTGAAATGTTTTTCGAACATTTCCTTTTTTGACGGTGATAAATTATTGAAACGTTTCATATTCACCAATTTTGGGTGAATTTGGTCTGCCAATAGAGGTTTGAATTGTTTTTTTTTAAACGTTTGTTTAGGAGCAGAAAGCTAAATTTTTACAGGGTAACTCGACTTCATGGCATAAAGACTGGGTCATGATCTCTTTGTTTAAGAAAGGACTTCGTCTTTTTTGTTTAGGGAAGCTTCTTGGATCTCAAACAACCTTAAAAACGAGTTAATTTTCAAAGACTGGCAAGACTATTTGCTTATGATAGAACGACATTATTCGCGCCATTTTTCACGAGTCGGATTTCCTGAATAAAGATCGTGTGCGCACAGAGACGTAAAAATCAGGAATAACTTGGGCGTGTGAACAGTAATGGAAATAATAGTCGCTAGCGATAACGAGTTTTAAGGTGAAGAAGTGTCGAGTGTCATTGAGGGTAGACGACATCCCAGTATACCTTAGTTGCAGTGCATTATGATCCATGAATCATTTGTCTACACGAAGTCAAGTTCGAGTCTGAACAATCATAGATTGTATCAATTATTCTCATTAATGCGAATACAATTATGTAACATTATAAAGAAACTTTTGCAGCAATAACTGAAATCATAATCTTCAACGATATCTACAAAAATAGCTGACTGATACTCTAACAGCAACTTATATCTGACTTCAGCGACATTAGCACTTTGACATAACAACGTTATTCTCATGAATACGGGAATATTCCTCTTATCATCGAACTTATCTCACTATATCGGGAATAACTTATCTTGAAAGAACTCATTGCCAATTCACAGACCTAACATGGAGAAACGATTCCAGCAAATTCTAACTTGTCTTATTTTCAAACACAGTGCTCTCAACTCAAATTCGCACGCACGAATCCTAGAAAGAGGAAGGAAAGAGACAGAGAAACCTACATAACCGAAACTATTAACTATCAATCATGACACAAAAAATATTTTTGAGTCCAGGGAATAAAAAAATATGAAAATCAGATTCTGAGACCAGACAAGGTGATGATGGACTTCTTATTTCATTAGTGATTGACTCTATAACATTAAAAACCCTCACAGCCTTCTCAAAACCTTCTTTATTAGCAAAAGGGTTAGAAAAGGCATATTTCTAACCCTTCCTGATCATGTTTCCTTTGACCAATCCAGTAGTCGGTAGAATTAATAACAATTTCTTATGCTTCCTACTTCCATTAACGAACTGACTTTCTTCAAACTGGAATTCACATCCGAGCCTTAACAAAAAAAGTTGATAAAATCCAAGACTGACACTGACATCGCAAAATTCCAATTTTCTAACAACTGTCATCTAGCACGCACAAAACACTCCTTCAATTAAAAAGTTCAATTCCCCCCTCCCCCCTGTTGGACACTCGACGTGTCGGCCAATCATTCGCTTAATTACTCGCCGCCATTCGTCGAACGTACCATTACGTCTGCATTTGAATTAAGACGCCGTTTTCCCGGTAAGCGACACGTTCGCGACGATAGCGCGATTCCAGTAACGCTCGGCGTTTATCTGCGGCGAAAAAAGGCCCGCACTATTTCTTCCGCGATAATCTAGCGGTCGCGTGTCAGCGCGCTTCGGCGTAGCTTCGCGTCGCGATCAAACGGTTATTGTTCGTCAATGACGCGCGCGAGCTCGACGATAAAAGCGCAGAAAAGTGCGTTATTTTTTGCGGCGAACCGATATAATTGCGAAGGTCAAACTGCAGCGCTCATTAACGACTGCGTTCGTTCACGTCGCCGAAAATAACAGCCTTTTTCCGACTTTTACTTTTGTAATGGATTTATATGCGCCGTTTATATGCGTGCTTTTCCCGTTGGAAAAGCTTCGTTTTTATGTAAGGGGTAATGTCTGTTTGTATCGACTATTTCGAAAATGTACTGTCCTCGTTGTTAAACGGCGACTGTAGACTGCGAAGGATTATAAATGACAATTTCGGGGGTCTGCAGTTGCCGTAATTTTTAAGAGATGTCTCAAGCACTTCTGTGCACATTTTGTACCCTTTGGACCACGCTTTCCCATTGCAGTTGTAGACTTTCGAATGTCGCATTGCGAGTATTTCCTCAGAACTTCACGATGTATTAGTGAAGTTGGAAATACGTTCGACTTTGATAGGGAATGTTGAGGAGAAACGTGATTTACTGAGACAAATGAACGGCTATATTCAGATGTTGTGGTGAAACAGGGTGGTTTTTTTGGTAGCCGTTACAGTATAACTGATAGGACCTTCCAGGACCTGATTTGCTCAAAGGTCTTCGAGGGGTAAATCAACTAGTATACTTATTGCCTTCCTAACTTCACAACCTATCTCCTTTCAGAACATGAAGGGACTAACGTAAATGAATACTCTCTTAGAAATACTTTGCTTAGATATCTCAACTTTTGCCAACAGAAAATAAGTGTTAACGATAGTATAACTCCTCAGTATTTACTCGTAGAAAGATTTAGTTTGTATTAACATCAGTCTGTTTCAAAGATCCGTTTAGTCTTCCTCAAAAACCACAATTAATTTCAATGTGACTTCTTGCACTGGTTCAGTACAAGAAGCCACAAAGATATTGGCCAGAGAAAAAATTCTTCTTCCAATTCTAGATGCGTCTGTAAAGACTTAATCATGTAAAATCGCTCGATATCACATATTACACGAACGAGTGTAGAATTGGAAGATAATTTTTGTAACAACGAATCTTCCTTAGGTTTATCAATTTCCAAATTTATATCATTATGTGATTCCAAGTTTACCTTGAAAATCATTTTAAACTTCTTTAATAATTTAGATGCTGTTATTTTTACTAATTTAATTCCATTCCAAACAGCTACACTTACATCTTAATTGTACAATAGCCACCAATTCTACCTTAGCAAGTTAGAACAAACTATACTGTACTGATTAACTAAAAATGCACTTTTTACTATACAAAATCACTTAAACATCTCTTTATGCTATTTTTCAAATGACCATAAGTGTAATGACTAAATACTATAGTACTTAAACCAACGTTTCCATAAATGCTCCGAAACACGTTCATTTGTCTCATTTCGGTAAACAATTTTTCTCGGCACATTCGTCCAATGTAATCTTTCAATCTTCACTTTTCTATCTTCACTTTTTGCCCGGTCGGTCGCTCGATCGGCCGGCGCTTAGTTTTTAGACGTCGACGTAGATATTGCGACGAACGCGAGTTAATCACGCGGACAGACACACCTGTTAATATTTATATAAGTGTTACCAACCAAAGAACGTGTCGTTTTTTCGTTCGATGCGAGAGGCGGTGATCGGAGGCTGGTTGAATATTTTCAGGATCGTCAGAAAAGCGGGCGTAGTGATAAAATTTGCGAAACGAAGATGAAGGGGACCGATTCGTTCGACAAAGTGCAACCAGACCTTTCAATTTCGTGATAAAGAGGACGGACCGTTTGATAGGTGGCGCCAACCGCGCGATTCCACGGCGAATGGACAAATTCGACTCGTTTCTTCCGACAGTCTTGTTGCGAAACAATCAGGCTCGTGTCAGGTTGACGAGCGTTATTATGCATATATGAATATATACAAATATATATTTTTATATTTTAGAATTACGAGTTATCGTGTTCGAAGGGGTTCAACGATCTCAGCGACGCAAAGTGCTTTCCAAAAAGACATAAACGAAAACCAAAAAGGACCACGTGTCTCGGAACTTTCGACTTGCCTGACTTTTGTATTCGAGCTCCCGAGGGGGAGCTGTAAAACAGTGAAAAGAAAGTAAAGCGATGTCTAAACGAAACGGAAATCAAGGGCGAATTAGGAGCGGCGAATTTCGCGCGTCGATTGCGGCAATTTCGAGTGCGACTATCGGGTTTGATTTCTCAGATAGCGCGGCGTTGCGTTAAGAGGGTGTCCGTTGGTTCGGTGTTGCGTTACGGTGAAACTGGAGTCTAATGACTGTTCGCGGCCGCTCGCAGAAGAGGCACCGATAATTTATTTTTGGATTCTTGTTTGTTTGTCTCGTTTCTCTCTGTGCTCGCGGGCCGCGATAGCGCGGGTTTATCGCGCGTTTGATTGCGAAACGCCGCCGGCAAACCATTGGAAACGTAATCTGCATTTTCACTTTCAGCCGCTAGACCGTATTTATTGTAAATGACCATTTGTAATAATGTACACGTGCATTTGTAAATTGTACATGTATTGTTTGTACGGTTACCATTCATTGTGATCGCGATAATTGTATTGTGACGGCGCAAATGAACTTTATGAGGATATTGTTATTTCGGGCGACATCGATCTGTTGTTAAAACGTTAGGGATCGTGCGTAAATTGCGCGACACTTCGCGACCCGGCTTTTGCGACGCCGGACCGAAGTGTTGGGTACTTTATATTTGGAGAGTCTCTTATACATAATAAATATCTAATTCACACTACCTTGGAGTTCATTTTTGAGTTACCTTCCCATTGAAAGAGCAACGAATTTCGTCAGGTAGGCAGACTTTCGTGCAGTTGATACTGGAGGAGTAAGACTTCAGAGCTACGATTTTTTAAGGTAGGGCAATCAGGAATTTGTAGGGTTCTAATAATTAATTATAGTGATAATTCATTTATGTAAACCAGGGTGGCGACTGACGTGAAAAACCAGGAAAACATGGAAAAGTCAGGGAAAAGTCAGTTTTTGCTGAAATCAGTAACTTTCCTCCCTATAAAAAGGGAAAAGTGGCATTTTACATACAGGTATTGAATAAAATAAGTTATATAAGATTAAATAAATGCAATAAGTATTTGAGATAAGTAATGTATTTTTTCTTACGAGTGCGTGGGAGAAGTGCCTATTTCTCCCACGCTTAGCAGTAGGAGAAACTCATATTTCTCCCACTGATAAGCGTTGGAGAAATAGGGACTTCTCCCGCACGTGTAAGAAAAAATATTATTGTTCTCATAGATATTATCAGTAGAATTCAATAGGATAGAATAGAATAAAATTCATCAGCATGGTATCTCCTCACAAAATATCGAATAGAAATGAATAGAAAAGAATTCAGAATAAAGAAATATATTTTATTTTGGAAAGATTCGGCATTCATCATATCATTCTCAATTATCGTCTATTTCTTACTATTCTGGTTAAAATATGACGGAACTTGCGAACAATTTGAATTCATCACTAAGAATTCATTTTGTTTTCAATTCCTGAAACGGCATTTAAAATAATGAATTCTTTTCTACTTGTATGCTCATTGCCTGAACTGAATGCTAACCTCAGTCTTTTTAGTGGCAAAGTCTTCGAGTGGTGCTCACATTCTTCATGGGATTGTTCCGGACTTTGTTTATTTTTCAGTGTATTTGTCTCGACTGTGTTTGTTTCAGCAGTGTTCGCTTAATAGTGCTAATTTGTAACAAACACAATCACAGAGGAGAAAGTAAATTTATAGAAACTGACTTAATTACAATAATTCCAATAATTTTCAATAATTCCAATAATTTTCAATAATTCCAATAATTTTCAATAATTCCAATAATAATTTCCAGGTATTTCACTCTTTTATGTGGCAATGTATGAACAATTTGCATGTTATGTCTTACAGCACCAGTTTTAAGAATTAAGCGTCGGAGTTAATGTTTTAATAACTAATTTATTTGTATTCCTAACGAAGAATTCAGATTCCGCATTCAACAGGCCTCAAAAGAATTCAACCCAGTAATCGGAATCGTATTGTCACGTATTGCAATACGTTGAATCACGTTTTTGACCAAATTCGTATTCACTTGCCGAACTTTCAATACGTTTGAATACTTTGATAGATGGTAGATGTTTTCAATACGTGTCATAGGATTGAAAACTTTTCAGATGAATCCAGGAAATCTGTTGAATGTTTTCAATCCGTGACGCTGGATTAAACTAACCTCTTAAAGCAGCCAATCCGCCAGGATGGATTCACTACTAAAACTATTAATCCGTGAAACTATCACTGGATCAAATCTAACCTCGAAAAAGCAACCAATTCGTCAGGGTGGATTCATTATTCGTATAATTACTTCAAAAACGTGATTCATTCGTATTGGATCTTGTCAAATTTTAAATACGTTTCAATACGACTTACAGTACTGGGAAAACTTCCAATTCTTTTCTATTTTTTTCTATTCAGTATTTTTTGCAGGGCTATACACATCGTAGGTATACCAAATACTATAATCTTTGTTTCAAACCAAAACAAAGCTTCAGTCAACGACATTGTTTCCAGCATGTATTGAGCCATAAACGCGAAATCGTGCAATTCCTAACATGCGTACCGTTCAGGCCGGTCGGCTTCCGGTTTTTCCATGTAGTAACGTATAAAAGCTCTTTCCGCGTCCTCGCGCTCTTGTGATGAGATCACACCGCCACCGTTCAAGGTCTCCACGTTTGGCAGTCGTGCGATCAAAAGTTGCCTTCTCTCGTGCTCCGTGTACTCGCGTGGACTCTGCGAAATTATTCAATCATCAACTCCACAATCCCCATCAATCCCTCGACTTACACCACACCCACAACAAGAACTAAACACCCAAGAGAACCACGACCTTGGTGCCAAAAGCCTCCACTTCCGTCTCCAAACGCACTCCAAAAATACCGAAAATCCGCGCTAAATATACGCACAACCGTTTCCATCTTCGCGAGTCGGTGGATGTGGTTCAAGGTGGCACATGAAGCTATTTCAGCCTCTAAGATTGATTCGCCCATCATTTCTCTCAAACGCGATTGTGCAATGTGACGCATTGTGTGTTAATCGACATACTTGCACTCGTCTTTCCGCGTAATTTCGCGCCTCCCAAATCGAATGGTTCGATCCTCCGGCTGTCGACGCGATTACGCCAATGCCGAGCCCGAATCCGATCGCCGTTGAATATTAACGACTGGGAATCGCGGGACCTTTATTTCCTACGGATGAAAAATTTCATCCCGAACTTTTCCGCTCGCAAGTTTAATAATCAATCACGCGCGTTACAATGAAAATCCTTCCGCGGATGTATAACAAATGGCGAGTCGAATGTAAGGAACCTTCATCTTCAAGGTGATATTATAATGGAGCGCTTTCAATATCAGCGACGGCTATTTTGTTTTCTCAAAAAAATCGCCGCGGATACCCTTGCTGGCGATTGTGCAAGCTGAAAAAGAGATCAAGCTTTTCCCCGTAGATTTTGCGGGATTGAAAGTTTGCAGTTTGGATTAAATTAATTGCCCGCAATGACTTAGGAGATGAATGGACGGTTAATTGCTGATGGACAATGTGTTTGTTTCTCGTCGATAGAAAGTTATTGCCTGCCTGTTTAATAATATGAGCGATGCTATCGTCGCGTTAAGTTCACAAGTCACCGTTGCAACAATAACGTCCCACATTAGCTGCACTTATGCCTGCATTGATGCCCACGCGAGTCATTCGCACGGTTCAATTAAATGCGATTTCACATAAATCCTGACGGAATTTATCGGTCGACGCGCGAACGGCTTTCTTTTGGAAACGTGCGTCGTTTAGTGCCACGGACATTTGTCAACATTTTCAGTGCAACTGACTTTAATTAGAGCAAACTGACAGTAATGTGCGCTGAAATTTGAATTGATCTTTTTTTCGATTATGGCTCAGGTGGACCACCTTGAATGCAGATATCTTTATGTAGACCTTCGTTGATATCCTCATTCTAATTATTTCGCAAATACATCGCCTTGACTCTGGGTATCTTTATTTAAACCTTTATTTATATCACCATTTCCTTTTTTTTTTAGAAAAATACGTTTGCTAAATTTTGAATCAAAGTGAAGTAATTATTTAAACAAACTCTTCTGAGAGTATTTGAACCGTTAATAAGACTGCTTTACATAAAAAATAATGTTAGGTAAAAAGGATTCGTGTTGCTTTAGAAGGATTTCCCGTTTGAAATTGGCCCAAAAAATACATTCTGTTTAAAAAAAGAAGGTATTTTTTCTTTTCTACTAAAATCTTTTGATCCAAAAAACAAGTCTACGTTTTAAGTCAAAAGATCAAAAAGACAAAATGTCTTTTCTACGAAATCCTTTTGATTCAAAATGATCAGCGCATTTTGAATAAAAAAATTAAAGAAAGAAAAACAATAAATACTAATTATCATCTTTCCTTAGGTTCAACGATATTCGTTCTTTCTGTAGTAGCTTCAACAATTGCTGTTGGTTCTTCAGTCTTTTGTTCCCAGCGTTGACCTTGAAGCTGACCTTGAAGCGTTGACCTTCAGAAAATTCTGAACACCATACAATGTAGGAAATATGTTCTAATGGTTTCGGTCTGGTGTTTTTTATGTGTATCTAATTTTTTCTAATGCAATTTTTCAACTGAGTACCCTTACTTCCAACTATCGATGCTCTTATTTATCTTTCTATATCACCTCAAACCCATTCCAAACCCACCTCAAACAGCGGACATCCTTGGATCCTCAGTGACTTTAGTGCCGGAAACCTGGACAGCCTCTCAACATCGTCCCACGTACTCAGCAGGGTCCCGTTTAAATTAATGAACTTCAGCTTGCTAAATGGATCGTGTGGCGTCGCGAAGTTAGCATCCTCCGACTCCGACACCCCCTCCTCCATCCTCCACTTCTCCCTCGCAAATATTCTGTTCCCTTCAAACATCTCCTGCTGCTCTTGTTCCTGCTCTCCACAGTTCACGTTCTTATTCTCGTCATCCTCCTGCGCTGCACACTTCGTCTCGTTGTCCGTCGTGGGGTTGACCATTACTGGCTCGTTGCTGTTCTCTTCCAGATCCAACGACCTCAGCGGACACTCCGCCAGCACCAGGCTCTCGAGGTTCGGGAACACCGAGCCCAACTTGGCGATTTCCTTCCAGTACTCGATAGGGTTACCGGTGAAGTGCAGCTTCTTCAGCGCCAGATTCTTGTTCTCCTGCTTCTGGCACTCCAACTCCACCGTCTGGAACTCGTTCAGGGATAGGTGCAGTTCCTCGACATTTCTTAGTAGACGAACCAGACCCTGGACAGTGGACCAGGAGACCCTGGTACCATTAAGCACCAGGTTGCGCAGGTGCTCGTAGTACCCATCGCGGATCTCCAACGAGTCGCCGAGGCTGTTGAAGCTAAGGTTCACGAATTTGATTTTGGGCATGTGCTGCAAGATGCCGAACACCTCGTCCCACTGGGAGAGCTTGTTCTGCGCGAGGTCCAGCTCCTCGACGTTGGCGCACTTGCGGCGTAGTTTCTCGTGGTCGCTGCCGGCGGATTCGATGCCACAATCCTGGAGTACCAGCAGAGCTGGCACCGTGTGCCGCGGAGATTTCTTCGGGATGAAGATGGAGACTGAGAGGGCGTCCTTCGGGCAGCCATTGGATTCGGACTCCTCGTCCGTCGGGCAGTCTGCGGCACCCACGCCGGAGCTGCTGCCGTACTTCAGCTCGAGGGCCTCCAAGAGCGATGGCATCTTTGATTACATTCTGCGAAAAGGGTAGAGATTTAGTGGGGGTTGGAGACATTTGGAGGTGTGGGTGGGAAGGTGCAGCGAGCTTAACAGAACAATGTTGGGAACTACCGATTTTGATTTTTCAATTTCTTTCTTACTGTTGTTTGGCAACCGCTTTTATGCTCGAATTTTAGGGGTAAACTCGTCTCTTGTTTTTCAAATTGCTGCCATTTCTGTTAAAATCGATATTTCGGGTTCGCTAGGCAGAACCCAAACATATCCACACTTGAACATACTCAATCCAGACGTCGGCAATTATCTCAAAATTTTGAGAAATATTAAGCTACTCAATTAAGGCTAAACATCATCTAGATTTCATTCAAATGGTTGCTAGTCTTAAATATTCGGATAATGTCTGGAAACGTTTTGGTAATATTTTAGATACTGACTAGCTGCTGTGTTATCGTCGAAATCTGAGAGCTTTGAGACAGGTCTTTTCTTCTGATCTTTTTTGGAGTATTTTGGTCATCTAATAAAATACGTTGAATTGTTTTTAAAACCCAAATATTTTAATAGAACATTATTTTCTAAATTTATAAATCTATTTAAAACATGCCGGATTACATTTGCGTTAACGGATTACATTTACAAATAATTGTAATTTGTAGAATTAATTGAAAGCTTAATTAATTTTAATTAACTTAATAAAGCGAAAAAAAGTCTAAAATTCATTGAAATGTCAAATAAGAACTCTTATACGTAATAACATCATAAAAATGTGATTTATTTTAAAAATTGTATTCTTTTACTGTCTTTTTTGTGCGAAAATGTCTAAACGTGACCAACACGTGACAACATTGAAATTTATGTTATGTCATATATTTTGATAGAAGGCAGTTCAAAATAAATGCTTCTATTGATAATCGATATAAAAATAAGTGAAGTTAAAATTATTTTGACATCTTTTGGTTACTTTTTGTTTTTTATATACATTTTTTTCACATCAATGGTTGCTGATTGATTAGTTTTTGTTTTGACTAGCATCTGTGATAACCGAACTACTTTAACAAAACAACTTTCGACCAGATAAAATTACTTTCTGCTGTAGTCTTCAACTCTCTATTCAACAAATTTGACATCATTCTTCCTAAGTACATTGCGAAAACAAGTATCTCAATCAAAGATACTTTAGAAAATGTGTCTTAGAATAAAATATTTATTTATGAAACATTCGGAAAAATCGCTCTATCCGGAAAGAAGATAAAAGCATTCAGTTCGAACAAAGTAGCTCAAAAGATAAATTAAACCTCTAAAAATTAAATCTTAATTTTAAGAGAAGTGAGAGATTTCTTTTTCTGGTGAAAGGATTCGAAAAAGCATGCAAAAGTTTTAAATTAAGTCACTTGTTCTTTAAATTTAACATCGTGTTAGATACAATGGCACCAAGCTGTAGAACAGAAACTGTTTTTGACAATCTTCCAAATGAAACGAAACCGAAATCGACGCCCACCCTCTAATGCCTGCCTAACATTTACGCGCCGTTAGTCTAATTACCGCATCAAAACGTCGTAAACCCGAAACCCAACACCCATGGGATCCATCGACATGCCGTCTCTTCGCTTTGACTGATCTGAATTCAATCGAACGACGTGTGGCTGGTTAATTTTAGCGACGATTCGTCGAGCTACCCAATCGCGATTCAGCAAAGCTGGCTGAACTTTACGTCAGTTATTTTTGACAAAATCGAGCCACGATCGGCCGTCCATCCAACCTGCCTCGACCATTACCAACGACTTCTTTTTATAAATATCCCCCATTACCTCAGCGTCCCATTAATCGAGTTCGACTGTTTCGACCGCAAATTTGCACAGCCGACAGATTAATTCCTAACATCATACAATGAGGAAGTACAGTTTTAAATATATTAAATTTACAGTTCCCAGATAGGATAGGATAATTTTGCAATATTTGCAGCATTTTATCAAACTTATGATGGTGCATGTTTTTCTATTAGGGTATATTTTACGATACCATCTAGGAAGAGTTATGTATGGTGTTTCTTGTAAAAAATTTATTGTGACCACAAACAATGATTAATAGGATTTAGATTTGAATTTGGTAACACGAATAAATTTGATAAACCGAATTACTGAAGGGAGCACAATTCCAATGCCCAAGTAAAAAAATTGTATTTATCAAATCTTGATAAACAGTTGATAAACGCAAAAATTAATCTGTTCTCGATCAAGTTCTGTTCATACACTGAGCGTGATTAGAATAAATTGCGTTATGATTAAATTCTGATTTGATTAATTCATAATGCGTTTTTGATTAATACTTAATAGAAAATGTTCTCATTTTCGGAATGATCAATTGTAGATTAAGATTTGAAGTAAATTGTATTACTCGGGATATGGTAAATTTTAATGCAATTGTAAGGAACTTTAATAGACAAATTTTCTTTGTGCGATTCCGCCGCAGTTAGTCGCAATTTTAATTAGCTCTGACTTTTAAGCGCCACGCGAAACCTTGGACGAAATGTATCGCGTAATTCCTGTCACGCAGTCTCGCGTCGAAATCCGCGGGATTCGTTCGGCGCGTTTTTGCATTTCGTCGGCCGACTGATTTATGCGGGTAGATAGCACGCCGCGACAGACCTGACGAATGTAAGGCAAAACAGTGTGTATCTTTCCAGAAATAACAATTAGACTGCTTAATGGACCGTGTTGGAACAAGATGAATTTTGTTTGTGAAAGTTGGAATGCCCCGGAATGATTGAACAGTTCGAGCGGTCTTAAATGTCGACTTTTACATAATATATGACTTCAAAATTTAAGGAGTATGATGCACGAAGAAATTCTCAGATTAAAAAGAACCTTTCGAATCTTTTTAATCTGACAATTTCTTTAATGTTACCGGTTTTTTTAGACCTTTATTTACCTTTTCGGACCTTAAGGTGAAGTCTCAAGCGCAAAGCAAGTTTGAATCCGCTATTTGGCGCCAAAAATAATGTTTTTCAATTAACAAAGAATTTGGTTTCTGAA